>PVKU01003517.1:0-166650 GCA_004027475.1 Anoura caudifer | reverse complement strand
GCCATTGCTATGCAAAACAACTCAATGGCCCTGCTCCATTTGTCCCTTCCCCCAACTCATATCTGTGGGGGAGGGGGTGAGGACATCTTATATGTCCCTCTAATATTCCCTGGACACCATGAGTTCTGGGCCCCATTCCAACTCCCTTTTTGGGGTCCCCCTCTTGGCTGCACCCTGTTACAAAACCACAACGAGATACCACCTATGCCTGCCAGAAAGGCCAGTATCAAAAAGACCAGAGATGAGTGCTGGCACTGCTGTGGAGGAAAGGGAGCCCCCCTGAGCTGTTAGTAGGCGTGTAAACTGGTGCAGCCACTATGGAAAACATTATGGAGATCCATCAAAAAACTCAGAATATAGTTACCATACAACCCATACATACCAAACACTTCTCAGTATTTATCCTAAAAATACAAAAACATTAATTTGAAAAGATACGTGCACCCTTATGTTCATTGCAGCATTATTTACAACAGCCAAAACATCAAAGCAACCTAAGTTCTCATCCATGGAAAAATGAATAAAGAAGATGTGTGTGTACATGTGTGTAAATATTTAAAATACTACTCAGCCATTAAAAGGAAGAAAATCTTGCCATTTACAATAATATTGATGGGCTTTAAGGGTTTCGTGCAAATTGAACTAAGTCAAAAAAGACAAATATTGTATGATTTCACTTATATGTAAAATTCTAATAAAAATAAATAAATAGATAGATACAAGAACAGATTGGTGGTTACGAAAGGGGAAAGGAATTGGACAAAGAGTGAAATAGGTGAGGAGGATCAATTGTATGGTGATGGATGACAGCTAGACTTAGTTGTGACCACCATGTAGTGTACATAAATCTTGAATTATAGTGTTGTATATGTGAAATATATATAATGTTGTATACCAAATTACCCCAGAAAAGATTGTAAGTTCCTGTTCAAAAAATAAAAATAATAAAAATGATTTACTATGCCTGTTCAGGGCTGAATTACCTTCCATTTCTAAGCTTTACCCCACAGTCACAGGCGAAGCAAGGCTGGCCTCCTGCCAGAACCAGTGTAGAGACAGGCCCTGCCCAGGCCTGGCTGGTGGGAAACCTCTATGCCTCCCTCCCTGTCATCCCTCAGATCCATGGGTGTCTGCGTCTCAAGGCTTTCATCCCAAAGATGAAAGAAGAAAGGTGAACGGCAATCTAGTCTTTAAAACAGAGAGTTCCCTTCTCCATTCCCCAGTTTGTATTTGATTTTACTATTTCCAATAGCAAACTGACCACCTGAAACATTTTCTTGTGTTCATAAAGAGAACTCTTGTCTGAGCCTGTGGAAAATTTGAGATCAGAGACCAGTCACTCAGGTCTAATATCATAACAAAAGACAAACCTTAACCAAGAAACTCGGCGAACCCCTCCAGACCAATGGGCTGTCTTTGAAGAAGCTCACTGGTGAGTACTACCCCATCCAACTGCTGCTGTTTCCTTCTCTTGCAGCCAAGCAGTTGGAAGGCTTGCTCTGGGTGGAAAAATCACATTGACCTTGGTTCAAGCCTCCTCAATCTCTCTAGCTGACAAGTCTTAAAAAGAAATCAAGACCCAGAAAGCATTAGAGTTTGCCTATTCTTTCCTCACAGTCAGAAGTTTTAGTGCTACTAGGATTTATCTTGAAGTTCCACTTTCAATCTCTTTCTCCCTGCATAAACATATCAATAGCGGTCCAATTATACACACACCTGAACTATATTTACAAAATGTGAGCATAAATTATCCAGCAAATCATGTTAACACTTTGAATAACCTTAAGGATACGCATGTGAGAAAACATGAAAAAATGCCAACAAGAAGTCATTTCAAGTCAGTTCAGCCGAACACCTGGTGCTGTGCTGAGCACTGAGGAGACCGAAGACTGGACGCTGTAGACCTCCTGTTTTTGTAGGCCAAAAAGGGTTAGATATTGGCAATTTAGTGTGGTTTAACCTCCTACCAAAACAAAGGACACAAACCTTGGGTTCAAGGAGTTCATGGTTCAAAAGGAAATATTAATATGTTAAACAACCAAGATTGAAACAAGGACTTGAAAAGGTACAAGCAATGCTCTGAGGCACTGATATCGAGATGCCCAAGGGAAGTTAAGTTTTTGCCTTTTGTAAAAATTTTCAAAATCAAATATTATACAAGTATTGAAAAAGGAGAAAGTCCCTTATAGTCTTATACTCCAAAGGTAATTTATGTTATCAATACTTTACTGTATTTATAACCTTTTCCTAGGCCTGTGCTTTTATTTCTTCTTTTTTTATTTTTAAGAAAATTTGTTCATATAACCCATATTGGTTTACAACGTGTTCTTTTCATTTAACCATATACCTTGAACATCTCTCTGTGCTATATCAGTATCATTGTCTTCAAATTGCTGCATGGTAATTGATTGTGAGGAATGATCATAATTTATTTCACTCTCCCCCATGAGTGGACAAATAAGTTGTTTCCACTTCTTGACATTTCAAAGTTGTAGTGAACATCCTTGAACTTTGAATCCTCATATGAGTCTTTTTTCTAGTTTAAAACCCTAAAAGTGAAATTGCTAAGTCCAAAGACACAAACACTTTGCATCTAACACACACTATCAGATTAGAGGAAATAATTTTAAATTGATCTTGAGGATTGGGAGGAAAGGGGGAACAGGATTTTGAGACTTTGGTTAGGATAGAGAGTTGTAAGAGTAAACAGCAAGCTGATTCCTGTGACCTACAATTTAGGACGGTGACAAATGAGGCCAGAAGTATAGTCTGGGAGCTGACTGTGTTTGCAAGGTCCAGGCAGCCACAGCTCCTCGTGGCATCTGTTCCCATCCTTGTGTTTTTTCCTCAAACTCACACCCATTGCTATTGTGAGTGACTGAGCTGTGATTTTGCTGAGGACAATGTTTGTGGCTGCAGCCCTGCGTGAAAGTGTCTCCACTTAAAGAACAATTCATGAAGAGGGCCCTGCCCCACTCCCTCTACTTAACCCTGAGCCACTATCATCCCCAGAGGACTAGCCTTTTGCTACCCATCAGCACTAAAAGGCCAGGACTTGACCCCAGCTCCAACACTCACTTCTAGCATGACTGACCTTAAGCAAACCACCTACCTTCTCTGCGCCTCAGCTGATAGGTGGGTATAATGCCAATGAAGCAGGGTGCAGACTGAACGGATCCCAAAGTCTCCACAAACCTTGGTTGGGGGATGAGGGACAGCAAATGATAGGGCTAAGGTACTTTGCATTACAAAAGCAACTTGATAGCTAGTTTAATAGCTGTGTGTTAATAGCTGTGCTACCACCACTGGGAAGGTGGACATGACTTTCAGATTGTATCCTAACTCATGACTTAGCCAAGGGAGGTGGTTCCCCGTGGATCACTGAGTCACTCTTGCTCTGACTGAGGATGGCAGCTGAGAGAAGGTAAACTATACAGAAAACTGGCAAATGTAGCTCATAGTGGGAGGAGGGTCTGGGTCAGGATTAAAATTAAGGGTGAGCAGCCATGCAGGCAGAAGAGCAAAGATGTAGCTGGTAGAGAGGATAGATTCCGGCAGGCTGCCAGTAGTGAGATAGGAGCGGTGCGGGAGGTAGGAACTGGTCCATCATAGGTTAACAAGAAAGCAGGCATGCTGCTTTGATCGTGCCACCTCCAAAGCCACCAAGGACTACCTTGCAAGATGCTGACCTGCTGCCGTGCAAACCCAGACTACATCTGGACATTTGGGACTTGTGCCCTTCCTGGACTTCACCATGATCCAGTGTAACATGGCACATGTATTCTTGGACTATAACATGGAATCTGATGACAATGTACCCCAGATCCTGAAAGAGAGAGCTGTTGTGTGAGGATGACGACTTTGGTACCTTCCAGAGAGACTGGAAGAACCATTCCTGCAGCTGGCTCAAGATAGAGAAATGGGGAACTATTGGACTTGGTTTTGGCTTATGGCCTTTTGGGAAACAAGGGAAGTGCTGGATCTTGTAGGAAAAGAGGGCTCTGAGCATTAGTGCTCTGAGCACCCCCCAACAGCAGAATATTGTAAATAAAAACCTGTTTCTTCCAGCATTAATTGTTAGCTCATTCAACAAGGTGCCCCGTGGATGGCCCCTGTCTGCTCAGTTACAATAGCACAGCACTCCATAGGGTTGCCATGAGGATGAAATGAGGTCACATCTATAAAACCTTCAGAAGAGGGCCAGGTGCCTGCAAGAGCTTCAGGATTGTCAGTTCATGTGATTATTATTACTCTGTGTTAGACTATCTTCAGCCTCTCTCCTTTTCAAAGACAGTGAATCAATATCTCTCTGTGTGGCAAAGGGAAGAGCATGGGTTTCAGAATCTAATGGCCTCAAATGTAAAATACAGGGTCCAGCACAAATAACTCCCCCTATTTGTTACAAAATCTTTTCTTACAAAACCATAAGCATGTATTTTTGTAACATAACAATATCACACTCAAAGCACACCATCTGACATTTTAGACGAAATGTTCAAATTGCTGTCCATCTTGTGCGAGATAGTCACATACCCTAACCACACTCAAGCTGGTGTTACTTCTGCTAGACCCTGTATAAATAATCCTGTTTACCTTCATGGTTGTTGTGGGATTTAAGATGAGGTATGTGAAGGACATTGTGCCCAGCTGAAACTCAATAGCTATTAGTTGTTAATATTATTACTGCCAATGTTATCAGGACTGTCCCTTTGCCAATACACCCGCATCTATGTCTTCAAAGGGCATTAATTCCCTGAGCCTCTCTAAGGTGGCAGACAGAACCCAAGTCTGTATGTGATACTGTTGATCAAGCAACATGTCTTGAAGTGCTTCAGGCAGACAAGAGCAGTCTGGAAATCAAGAAGGCTCTGATGGGAACAGAGGTGGAGCTATTAGCAGTGTATTGATTACTTTCTATGTGTCAACTTGACTGGGCCCAGATGACTGCTGAAACATTATTTCTGAGTGTGTCTGTGAGGATATTTCTGAAAGAGATTAGTATTCGAATTGGTAGACTGACTATAGATCATCTTTAATGCAGGTGGGCATCATCCAATCCTATGAGGGTTTGAGTAGAGCAAAACGGTGGAGAAAGAGCAAACTTGGCCCTCTGCTTGAGCTGAGACATCCATCTTCTCCCATCTGCCTTTGGACATTGCACATTGGCTCTCCTGGATCCTTAGGCCTTTGGACTCAGATCAGGACTCTTAGGCCTTTTGACTTGAACTTATCCCATCAGCTTTCCTGGTTCTTCAGCTTGCAGAAGCTAGATTGTAGGCTTTATCATCCTCCATAATATCATGAGCCAATTCCTATAATAAAAATCTTCTTATACTTATTTATATCCATATATCTATATTATTTCAGTTCTGTTTCTCTGGGGAACCTAACTAATACAAAAGGTATAGGCAATGGCAATAGAGTTAACAGAGGCAGCTCACCTAGGCCCTTCCATTTGTTTAAGGCTTGTGTAAAGGGTCTCCCCTTAAATTTGAAGGTAGAGAAGGTGTTGAGCGATAAAGGAATGCTCTCAAATGCAGAGAATTTGAGACAAAAGCATGTGGAGAGCAGTAGACTGGGGAACCTGAGCCCTGGGGTATGCAAAGGTGTCTAGGATATGTGGGCTCAAATGGTTTAGGGAGAATTAAGTTCCCTGTCTTCCATTTCCTCCATTTCCATGCAAATTCTGTCCTAGCAAGAATCTGCCTGAGAATATGTCGTAGCCAAAGGTTTTGGAGATTTTCCTTCCCACCTCCCCTTTCACAAGCACCATCTCCCATTATTTTGTTGTTGCTGCTATTGTTGTTGTTGTTGACCATTCCCTAGGCGCATGTATTTTCTGTATTGGGGCACAATTTTGCCCATAGGGCAGTCTTACAGGACTCCTGTTGGGAGAGCAAGGGAAGAATCCTCTCTGTAAACGTCAAGAAACCGGAAGTTTTCTGACATCTCGGGTGGTGAAAGATGGCCAGATCAGGGTTTTTATTACACTCCATCTGAACAGTGTATCAGAAGGGAATCCAATATATGATGATTGGTTGTATTTTGTGATGGATGGGAAGTTGTCAAAAATGAATTTTAAATGAATTGCTTAGATTACATTTGGCCTTGAGAAAAATGGCCCTCTATTCAGAAAATCTCATTTTTTAGACAGGCAATTTCAGTAGCTAAATATTTGAAAGCAGTTAAACATTTATAGATTCACAACATTAAATATTTAGGTTACCTCTGGTAGGTATATGTTATATATCATCAGTTGCAGCCTCACAGATTCAGGTATCACTCATTACCTGGTTCTTTAGTTATTTTTTAAGCCGTTTCAAGTTGTCTAATTGCTCCAACAACCAGAACACTTTTATCATCTCTTATTAATTACAAGGCTTGGTTCCCAGTGCCCCATCCCTAGAGCTGGAATTAGTCTAAAACTATAACTTTCCCTGTAGCTTGGTCCTTTGCCCACCCCACTCCCTGCTTCCACCATCACTACCAGCCATCTCCAGGTCCAGCCTGAGCTTGCTGCTACTTGTTTCTCCTGAAGTTCCTACTCTTCTTTCCACCTAAAAAGGAAGAGGATCCTTTATAGATCTTCTTTCTCTGCAGGAGCCAGAGGACACAAGCAGGGACTCTGGCCAGTGTCTGACAAATCTCACAGTTTGGGTCAAAAGTAATAGGACTGAGGTTGCCATCCACTTAATCGCATTTTTTGATTATATATGACCCAGATGAGTCCTTCCCATTTCCTTTCTCCTTCTCACTGCCCATCCCCCTACCCTTATCTTAAAGATAACTCCTAGAGAGAAAAAAGACGAGATTCTAGCAAGGTCTGTACAATACAGAGGGCTGTTGATTCCAGTCCCTGAGGTCCTAGAATCTACCGTAGTTCCTTCACCTTCCTCTTCCATTTTGCAAATTCATCTGCTTTCAATAATCTTTTTTTTATTAAGTGGGTTTAAACTGGATTTCTGCCTATAATAATCAATGAACATGCAATGCATAAACTTTGATTCCTTTATAATCACACTGGTAGAACATCTAAGAAGACTCAGTTTTATTTTTCCATAAAATAATATAGCCCCTTTGATGTGTACTACATGCCAGGAATGCCTAGATGGATAAGGAGCTTATTCACCAGAATCAACAGACATTTTTTGAGTATCTGATGTAAGTCACTGCCTTCATGAGTTTGCCATTCAAAGAAGGCACTCCACTAATTATGACAACTGCCATAAGAAAGTGAAAAAATGTTTGCCATGATGGTTCAGGATGAAAACAATGATATCCCATTCTTGGACAGGAAGAGCTTTATGAAGGAGGAACCATTGTAGCTGGAACCTGGAGGATAGCTAGGGTTCAAGCAGGTGAATATCATGAAAAGAAGCATTCCAGCCAGAGGACTAGGAGAAGGGAAAACAGAAAAGCAGCAGAATGCAGCAAAGTTCACAGTACCCAACCCAGAGGACACGTTCGGTGTGTGCACATGAGCTGTGCAAGAAAATGCAGGAAGAAGGTGCAGTCACACCTTGCATGAGGCCAAAAGTGTTCTCTTAATTTAATAGGCAATGGGAAGAAGTCACAAAATGTTTCAGAGCCAAAGAATGACATGATCTGAGCTATACTTTAAGAAGATTGATCCAGCAGCATTATGTGGATGAGAGAGAATGTCAAAGTCAGAGAGAATGGGGTCAGAGAAACTAGTAAGGAAGCTGACACAATCATCTTAGGCAGGAGGTAATGAGATATTGGACTAGTGTGGTAGAAACAGCAAGGAGAGAATTGATGGATGGGAGAGATACTACAGAGGTAGAAAACTGACAGGATTTGACAACTTAGAGTATAAAATCCCTCACAAAAGTGTATATCATTCTTATTTGGCGTTACTGGAGATAGTCAAGATTTGTAGACCATCCATCATCGATGCTAAGAAGTTGGATTTTCTCCCCATTTAAAGAAGGTTGTCAGAAACCCCAGGGTCCCCATACTCACAGTGCAGTGCCTGAGACAACATCAGGCTCCTATACCTTCAACACCCCCTGAGTGAAATACCTGAGTAGGTACCTGAACTGTCACTGTGTTCATGAGTTTCCCAGAGGTCCAGTAGGGTTGCACTGCACTCAGGGACAAACCTTCAGTGCTCCCCCTGCAAGGGCAGGGACAGAGCATAAGCGCTAGAGGACAAGAAGCAGAGCTGCCTGCATCTCACCTGCACCATCAGCCCCCAGCATAGAGCCTGACATGAAAATGCACAGTAAATGAAGGAAGGAATGATTCAGTACAGAATGAATTACTGGGTTTCCTGAGTGCCCAAGCATTCTACTGAGGCCACAGCATCTGCCATTCCTCATCCTCACAGCCCCTGCTCCTCCTCCTGAAGAACCCCAGGAAAGCTGAGCTCTCAGAGGCTTCAGCTGCAGCCTCAGGCGTGGCAGAGAACTACCTCAGCTTTGAGGAAAGGAGAAGCAGGAAGTAGGGAGGGGTGGGAGAGGGGGGCCCTGCAGAGTCAGGAATCAAGCACTGCTCCACCCCCACCAACTTGGAAGACCACCCAATGCTTGCTGTCTAGAAAGTACACAGAACTGAATTCATTGAATAATCATTTTTAATTTGAGTCAGTAAAGCATTTGGGAATATCAACAGCATGAACAACTCTCACAAACAAATAACATTCAAGGCACCCAATGCAGTGACTTCTTATGTCTCAACATTTGTTTCCTTCCTTATCATCTCTCTATTCCTTCAGGCCATGATTTGATGAATTTCTGTGCCAGGAAAAAAAACTTATTAAAATTACGTTGTCAAGTTGTTGTAAGTTTACTTCACCTTACTTTTAACTTTTTTTTAAAACGTTCCTTTCCCAGCCCTAAGCTTGGAAACAACCTTGCCTAAAGTCCTTCTGTTTTTTGTTTTTTGTTTTCCTTGTGCAAACAGAAGAGTTTTTGTATAATATTGGGGTCTACAAAGGTCCGGAGGGAGAAATCTCTTGTTGTTCCCCCTCCTCTGATTACATGTGGATTGTGAGGCATTTTGAGACTGAGAAATTACAGCAATCAGAATCCTGCCCCTCCACACACCCACCACACACACACACTCAGGAAAAGCCTTGATCTCTGTTGGGTTGCAGCCATATCAGCAATCTTGGGCCTGCAGATGAGCTAAACGAAAGAATTTCAGGAGCTTCCGATGTGATCCTATGCAATGCTGGGCTGTGGAGGGGCTGGGGCCCGCCACTCTTCTTCAGGTGAGAGACGGCCATTATCATGGGGTGACAGTGTCCCCCTGGAGATCAAGCAGCCACTGGTGAGCCTCCGCCTTCGTAACCAACAGAAGAAACTAAATCTACGCATAGAAGGGACCACCTCAAGAACAAGCTGGCAAAAACACCTCTGGGAAACCCTGCCAGCCATTGGCAGAGAAAGAAACAAGAGGTTCGGGTGCCTGGTGAGGGGCAGCAGCCAAACCAGTTGGTGGCAGAACTTCAGCAAAACTAAGATTAGGAATCAGCACTCTGATCACATTCATGTCCTCAACTCCTATGTCTCTGCTGTTTGCCTTGGGTTTGTTTCTCCATGCACTTCCTAGTAAGATGCCTTTGGGAGAATTCCAACCTCACTTCAGCTGAAGGAAGGGATGAAAGGATGCAGACAGCTGAAGCAAGTTAACCAATAGCAATCTGGTCAAGGAGCAGCGGTGGCTGTGGCAGCAGCTCAGATGGAAGCAGGGTGGGATGGGTAGGAAAAGAGGAACGTCACCTGCTTAATTCCTGTGGTCTTTCATCTCCATTAACTGCACTGGAGAACGTGGGCTGGGGACTGGGGAAGGAGAAGAGTATTATGATCAGGGACTTGGCATTTGGGCATAGTTGGGCTCAATGACTAGCTGTGCCACACTTGGCTGAGTGACCTTCGACACGATATTGAATATTTCTAAGCCTCAGGTTTTTCGTTTGTTGAAAGGAACTAGCATACTACTTACCCCATAATAGGCTGTTGCTGAAGCTATAAGATAATATGAGATAATATATGTGAAAGATGAGTGGGATTTTATTGCTCAGTCAGCTTATCAACCCCATCTATCTGCGAAGAGCATCCTTCTTTTTCAGGGAACTGCCCTTCTCCCACACCTTCACTATGACAGCCACATGGGAGTTGCTACCTTTTTCCATGACCTCGACCACAGTAAGTGATCAAGAGGTAATCACCGCTTCCAAGATATGCTGAGCACACCCACAACTACAGTCATTGTGCAAGGATGGGCATGTGTCCTAAGCGTATCACATGGACTCCTCACAAGTTACAGGGAGTACAGATGTTGAAGACCGCAGCTTCAGTGACCCTGCCCTTCTGTGTTTGGCTATATGCTAATTCAAATTGTGTTTGTGTCACATGCAACCCGAAGAATCCTATATAAGCCAGAAGTGGGTGTTTAAAGTGACACACCCCAAAATATGGCATTGCTGAGTTAAACTCAGTATGGTAATTCTAATATAAGCCTGCAAATTCCTTGACACTTCTTCCATGAAGAGGTGAATTCTGTTCCTTCCCCTTGAAACTGAGCAGGCCTTGGTGGCTTTCTCAAGGAACAGAGTGTGGTAGAAATGACACTATAATTTCCGAGGTTAGAATAGAGCTTCTGCCAGTTTCTCTTGGGACACTCATCCCAGGAGCCTTCAGCTGCCACATCAGAAGCTAAGCTCTGGGGCTTCCATACAGAGAGACCACAGGGAGAAAGAGCTGTCCAAAGAGCCCCAGAGGTTCCAGCCCCAACCGTTACTCTTTCTAGATCAGGCAACCCTTTGTGGGATGAAGAAGCCTCTGAGAAGAACCCAGCCCCAGCTGCTGTCTGCGATGACAAGTGAGAACCCCTAGCTAAGCCCAGTCAACCCCAGAATCATGAGCAAAATAAATGATTGCTATTGTCTTAACCACTAGTTTGGGGTGGCTTGCTGTGCAGCAACAGAAAACCAGAATAGCAAATAGAAGGCAATCAGGATCCTTTCATTCCGATAGCAATCTTCAATAGGAATCAGTGAAGCTATTTGTTAAATGATTACTGCTGTGTCTGGGACTCAACCCACTGAGACCAGAGCTTCAGGGACTGGGGCAAGTTGAGAAAGATTAAATGTTCATATTGCCTAAAAGTTGCAGGATCATAAAAAGCTACATCTGGACCTGATGCAAAAGAATGGGCATCATCAAAGTACAAAATGGTGTCCAAGAGTCAGACACAACTTTGGAATGTTCCAGAAAGCTGAGGAAACAAGCACGTCTGTGGTTTTGCACAGGATAGCTACATTATATAACATGAGAGGTTTTTGAAAATGCCTCAGAAGTTGTGTGTGTGTGCACATGTGCATCCACACACAGGTACTGAATAGCCAAGCGTGTGAACTGTAATGGATCTATCTTTCCCCTTACCCAGCACCCCTCCCTTTCTCTGAGAACAACACTCTCTTCCTACATTAGGGGAACTATCCCTCCCTCTTCACCATAAAGTCTGAGGCTACTATCATTTCACAATAACCACCTCACTATCATGACTGACCAAGAGGTAAAAACCTGGCCAAACTAGCCACCCCCGGGCCTTCTCCAGCATTGTTCATACTTGACCGGATGGCTGGAGGGAGAGGCCCTTCCTCTGCAGAGTGGAATCTATAAAGATGTAAGGCCAAGTCTGACAGTGGAAATGGTCTAGCCTCGTAAACAATTATGCCAACACACAGAGACTAGAATTGGTTTGAGATCAGGGAAGCCCGCATCACTTGAGTCTCTGTTTTTTCCACCATTATTGCTATGAGCCAAAGAGGTATTGCCAGAGATATTTAACTCAATCATCTGCAACTGAAAAAGTCCTCAACACCGTTCCAGGAACGTAGAAAACAGCCAGTGAAGGCTTTCCACACTTAGCTATTTCCCACTGCTGTGCAAGGAGAGAGGTCAATTGTGCCTGAGAAAAAGTGCTCAAAGCCACACTTCATTGGGGCTCTGTGGGCCATGAAGTCTGGCTTACCCCTTCACCCTACTGGGAACCCTTGAAACGTAGGAAAGCCCAGATCCCACACCAGGTCCTGAATGCGAATCTTTAGCAATAGCTCCTGGGTTCCTATACATTCTTAAAATTACATGGGTGGGTTCCTGATTAAATAAGCACAGGTGTTTATCTCTACTTCCTCCTAAAACCTGATAAAATGACAGCAAAAGAATTAAAGAGCTAAAAATATACCAAAGCAAAAATAATAATAACAGGAAAAAATGAGAACCATAGATGAGAAATGTCAATATCATTGTGTGACGTGAAAACTATATGGGAGAGGCAGCAAAGACCATGAGATCTAAGTGCCTGCAGGGGAAGACACCAGAGGCAAGCCTGTTTGCACCCCAGGACTCCCAAAAGGCTCAGGACTTAATAATACTGGATACCCTTGAAGACAGAGCTACACTGTAGAGCTGCAGAGAGGAGGACTGGTGTAAGTCTGTAAAGAAGCCACTCATGCTCCAGATGTCTGCTCCACGCACATAGCCCGGCGGCAGCCCCTACCCCCCCAGGTGGAAGACAAGGTTTACCCTAGAAGCATCAATCAGTCAGATTTTGGAGGCTGGGACTTAGGCATAGGTGAGGACAAGATGAGGTGCATGTGAGAAAAGGAGAATTAAAGAAAATATAGTGGGCTAATGAAAAGAGCTCCCTGCCCACTTCCCTTTTTGCTCCCAAATACTGAAACTAAAGTTCAGCTCTTAAGAGTGTATAGAAGGTTCCTCTCTGAGAAAACTAATAAGGCCCAATAGAAAGACATAAATAAAAACATTTGCGTGTCCCCAACAAAAAGTCATGTCCCCATCCATTGACTTCACCATTCCCAATCCTGCTCAAGCACACAGATTTTTAGGGCCTCACACTTAAGTGTCAAAAACCTCAAGGATCCCAGACAAGTGAGGAAAACCACTACAGGAAAAGAGAGACCAAACAAACACACAGGACAAAGAATCTGAAAGAAATAAAGAATGCAGGGAAGAGAAGAAAACTTCTTTAACAAATGTAATTAAAATCCTCACAGATATCAGAGAAGGTATTACATCAATGAAACTAAAATAAAATACTGGTTTTAAAAACCATTTGAGAACAAAAAATAGGATAGCAGATAAAAGAAGTGGAATACAAAGCTGTAGAAAACTCACAGATATTAGCATTTTTTAAATGGGAAATAAAAGAGGAAAGATGAATGGCCATCAAATGATATCCTAAAACATAAAAACATAGAGAAAGAAATTGAGCCCCCAAAAAGTACAAGAAAAATCTTAGACTAAAGGGCACATGTTCCCCTTTTCTGATGGTAGGAGGCAACAAACCCAGTCTCTAAACCCAAAACTCACTGGATAACTGCTCGTTTTTCTCTCTACAGTACTTACATTCACAGGCAATACATGTACTTGCTGAGGGCTTGCTCTGTGCCAGGTACCAGCTGCATTTTACATACCTTCCATCTCATTTAATCTTCATGGCAACCTATGAAGTTTGCTATAGGTTAGTAGCTGCTATAATTTTTCCTACTTGCAGATAAAAAAAAAAAAACCCTAAGACTCAAACAAGTTAAGTAACTTCAAGGACTGTAAATTCAGCCCAAGACTGCCTATCCTCTTAATCACTGTTATTCTGCCACTTGCCCATTAGTGTGGACACAAACACACAAACACAGGCATGCACGGAGACCTGTGCCATCCCCTTGCTCTTACTTCTTGGGTAGTTCCTAGCAAGTTTTATTATTTGCCTTTTCTGGTTGTTATTTTACTTTTCAGAAAGACTTAGTCCATTGCACTGCTTCACATTCTCAAATATTAATGAAATTGGCCATTTTCTGCTTTTCATTTGGGAGCTTTGTGTACAGAAATGTAGAAAATAGATCAGTCCTTGGGACTGTTTTACCAGCTCACATGGCCCTTTAACCTCCCAGTAATTCTTTGGAAGTCAAAATCCCCTAGAAAAGAAAAACCTTTTTCTTGTCCCTGTTTGGTTAAGTAAGGACCAGCCATGGAAGGACTTCACAGGGATCTGGATGAGGGCAGATACTTGTACTTCCCACCCTCTGTGACATGCAAAGACCAGCTTGGGAGCCTATACTGATAGATCTTGGAATAGAAACAAGACTGCCTTTCACTGAAGAATGCTTCATTTGAAACTGCAAAGATAATGTCAACAGTGTCTGTCTTTGGGCTTCTCTCTAAAGAAAGAGTTATATATTCAGCTGTGCTGAACCAACCATATTGGAATAAAGGCAATGACAAAAAAGCTTTTAAAATATGTTGACTCCATCAAAATATGGGGACACCATCATACATTGGTTGTAAAAAGCATTGCAAAGCTCATTAAAAACCTCAAAGACTACATGTTGCTGCACAGCAAGTAGAGGACTTTCCTCAAAGAGGCACATTTATGAAATTTCTTAAGTTCTTTCTGTCCACCCAGGTGTCTGAGCATCTGTTTTGTAGTGTCTCTGAGGCTCCTCTCCTGCACCATGAAGATTCTGCAGAACCTATGCCCAGCTTCCAGCCAAGGTCATCTCTTCTGAATCTCAACGGGTGAAAAGAGCAATGAGGGAGTTAGGGTTGGCTCCAGTCCAATATGCGCCAGCTGCACACTGCTGAAGCAGACAACAGAAAGAGTAGAAAACAGGGGATATACCAACTACGACAGGAGAAAAGGCAGGTACACTGATGAGGTAACTTTCACAAGGTGATGTCCTGTGAAGGAGTTGAAGACAAATCTGTGCTCACACGAAAACATTATTTTCTTAAATCATCAAATTCTAATTACGCCGTTGACTACTCAAGGGATTATTAGACTCTTGGAAATTACCTGTAGATTACATGAGACAAATAGCAACATTCAACAAGGAATAGAAATCATCGAATTGTTCCAAGGTAGATAACACTCGAGGCATTTCACTGGACTATTTTAAATTAATTTTTCTAAGTTGTTAAAATAATAAAGTATTTTTCTTTTTACCCAGTTTTTCCATATCATTTCATTTTGAGCTTTAAGATACACTAATGGAGTGGATAGGTTGCCGTTACCTCCCCCATCTCACAAAGAAGGATACCAAGATCATGAAAGCAAAAAGTCTTGCCCAAGGTCTCACGATTAGTAAGAAGAATGGTTAAATTAGTATAGCACTTTACAAGACACACAGCACTTTTCAATACATCATACCCCATGGAGCCCTCCTAACACTCTTGTGAGAACTATGTTCCTAGTAGGACCATTTCTCAGAAGTAAACTGAGGCTCTGACAGGTGACGTTTTCACAGTTGCTAACATTGTTCCCTCCGAGACCCATATCCCAAGCTCCAAATCTGACCCTCTTTCCACTTGAATTCAATCCCGGAGCTACTACTACAAATCCATTGTCCTTTCTGCTAAACCATCTGCCTTTGAAGAAGATGGAGAAATAAAGTCTTTTCCTTCTTAACTGGTAACTGTTGAGCCAGGTATTTTGAGAGCCTTAGATCCTGGTGTTCTGTCTTGATTCTTGCAGCTCAGTGAGTATTGAAGCAGCAGTCTACCCAATAGTCAATTTAAGCCAATTTACAAATAGAAGATGCCTAAGAAGATGCCTACAGATGTGTTAACATGTCCATATATGGCACAATATTTGGCACTTTAGATCCAGCTAAGAGACATCACTGCTTTAAAACAGCAATGTGTCTCGATGGGCTGTCACTAATCCCTGAATGAGGCCAACGTACTTGAAATGAAAAAATACAGGTAAGGTGCTATCAGACAATGTGGCACTCAAGTGGCCATCTACAGAATGTCCAGTTGTCATGTGTACGCTTTCATACTAAATCAGGGTTTAGAGTAGGAGATAAGAGTATATCTAAAGCAAGGCCAAAAGGTTATTTCAGTCTTCACTTGGTATTCTATCACTTCTCATTTTTTCATTCAAACTTACCTTATTTTGGCATTGATTTTAGTGTCTAATATAATGTCATTTTTCCAGCAAAACTTCAGGACTGTCATTTACTCACACTTGTACCCAATGAGAAGCAGCTTTGGTGACAACTTTTTTATTAAAGTTCCTCATGACCAAACAATAATGCCTCATTCATCCGAATTGAAAGACAAGGTTGTCAGAAAATCTGCACAGTCTTTCCAACACAAACCCCCAGGGCTGTGAATAGAGCCTGTGTCCAGCCCTCTCACAGATCTGGCTTCAGCACAAAACTCGGCTCAGTAGGTTTCATAAGATTAATCTTCAGATGCCACGAATGCCCAGTGGGTTTTGTGTTGACTCTGAATATACTATACACCGCATTTAATCTTTTCACACAACATTCCCATTAGTTTAGTCTCCACATTCCTGAAATATTAGAAGTTTCTTGTGTGCTCAGGGTGCACTTTCGAGAAATCAAAATGGCTTATTGCTTTTTAAGTTTTGCAGAAAATAACAAAAGTACTACTTTTCCTCTCAATATTTTTATTTTCCTAAACAAAGTGAAGACAGGGGTGAGAAAAGAAAAATTTAGTTTTGGGTTGCTAAAGTCCAAAGCTTTTCTGTTTTAGTTTATCAAATTTGTGTATAACTATAAAGATGGTCTTTGAATTCATTCTGAATCTCGATGTCAATATAAATCTTGGTCCTCAAAGAACTGCTGGGAACTTAAAACAGAACATAGTTTACTGGGAAGCCAGCTTGTTAGGGAAACTTCCCTTTGAATGCAGCATGAAAGGCTGGTCTAGTTCCTGCAGACAGGGTCTTGACTTAGAAAGGGAAGGTAGAGCAGGTGCCTATGGTGATTCTCAAATTACGCATTTGATTTTTTGCAATTAAATGTAAAATTAGGAGTCTCTTGATTGCTCACATTTGTTTTTGCTACAGCTGCTCCCAGAAGAAATAGTATTTTCACATGTATAAAATGGCAGTAACCCAGCTTTACTCTATGTCGCAGCGTATGTTATCAGCAGTTTTCTGTTTCTCATGCACTTGATATGCTCCTTTAAATCCCTAATTGAAATAATATAATATTGTATCTCAACTGTAATTTAAAAATAAATAAATAATTTATTTTTAAAAAAACTCGTTTAGTTGTGCTTCCGTGTGTTAAAGCCTACCAGCTTGCTTCGGTCTGTCACTACTGTGCATCTTCATCTTCCTCCAAATCTGGCTCCTCTTTAATTCAGCCCCTACTACATGCCTGCTCATTTCCAGCCTCTCAACAACCTTCAGGGATAGGTTTCCAAGTCCCAATTTTACCGATGACTAAACTGAGGTTCAGAGAGATAAAAAGTAACTCATCCACAGTCATAAAACTTGTCGGTGGGAGAACAGGGATTTGATTGATGCATTTGAGTGTGCGGTTCCTTAAACCATACTCCACGTCGGCCTGGAGTAGGGGAGGGCTGTCAACAACTAAGAGCCTCAGCCCTGTGTGTATAAAGGTCACGTGGATCCTAAGTGAGGCTCATTGACTCCGCAGGTCCTCAAGATCATCCAACTCAGACTTCTACCCCAATCAGTGATTCCCTCTACAACAGTCCAGCTAAACAGCTTCCCAGCCAATGCTTGAGGGGTTTGTTTTTTGTTTGCTTGTTTGTTTGTTTGTTTGTTTGTTTATTAAAATAATTGCAGTAAATGGCTGTGGATCACATTTATGTATAAATACTCCTCCAGTGGCTGGATTTTTGCAGCAACATTCTACTTGGGAACAACTGTGCAAACAGCTGTTCTCAGGTTGGATCACAATATTCCCACAGCAGAGCCAGGCACACAGGAGGGACTGCTGGGAGGTGTAATCAGGAATTGCCGTCTTCAGTGTTGTTGATGTGCCTTCCTAGGACTAAAGTCTCAAAATTGTCCCCAAGAGGGCTGAACGGCATCCTTTTAAACTGTACAAACAACATGAAAAACATAACAGAAATTCAGAAAGAAGAGAAGTTCCCTACAACCCCACCAGCCGACCTAATCATGTTTCCCTTTTCTTGCTTCCTGCTAGTCCTTGCCCACATGTAAACATGATTTCCAGAGTTGTAATCAAGTATCTGTGCAATTTGCTATTCTGCTTTCGGTGCTTAACATTATGTTATAAGCATTTTCATTTGCTACACAGTCTGCATGATTATAATTGTTAGTGACTATATGATAGTCCATCAAATTGACACAACATAATTTACTTAACTGCTCACTCTTAAGTTGTTTCTAGTTTTTCTTCATTATAAATTACTCCACAATGATCATTTTCATTTTTATTGACTTTCCCTCTTCGTTAGGATTATTTCCGATTATTTCCTTGGAGTCAAATATCAGTATATTCTTTAAAAAATAAAGTCAATGCAAATGGATTCTGCTTTGAATTTTATGATATACAAAAGATCCAAGTCCTTGGCAAAATTAATATCAGGTATAGTTTTTTTTTTCACACATTACTTAGTATTCAGGTGTCTAACAACTTTGTGTCATAAGTAGATAAGGTTCTGCTCTCAATAACATTACTTTCTAAAAAAATAAAAAGTAGTTTTGGGTTTTTTTTGGGGGGGAGCTATACTTACAATTACAGTTTTATAACTTTACAAATGGACCAGACAAAGGGAGAGTCTCATAGGACGAGAGCTGGATGGGACCAAACACAAAGCCTCCCTTGTCCTCGCCCTGTGAATTCAAGTAAAATTTTTTAAAAGGTTAAAATAAAATTTTGAGTCTTCCTTTTCAAAGAAAGTTTTCTTTTTTCTTTTTTGTTTTTCTGGGGTTTTGTTTTTTGGTTATTTTTCCATTTTTTAGGTCTATCACATTCAACTCCGTAAGGTGGCCTGGTCCAGGTAAAGGAGTCGTAGAGGTCCAGTTTGGAGATCCAGCCATAGTCCAGGCAGGACAAAGTGAGGCTCTGAGGCATGTATATGGCAGGTGGAGTAGGAATAGTCAGAAGGGGGCAAGTGCAGGTGACACTTCTTACAATGGTCAGGGCTTGAAGATCAATTAGGTGTGTGGATTACACAAGTGCATTTATTTGCCAGCTCTTTGAAGATTTTCAGAAAAATTATCCTGCCCCAGGTTTAAGTGTAGGAAACATAGACACCTGCCAACTTGGAGTCATTTGAGGTACTCCAAAATCCCTGAGCTCACTTGCCAAAAATGCTACCACACATGAATCATTCTTTAAGTTGACTTCCTGCCTCTCCATCAGCCTCCAGTCACAAGGGGACCTGCTCCTGAAGCAATGACATTACCCACAATGTGGTACTGAGGGACGGGTACTGGGGTAGGGAGTCAGAGAGTAGAGGCCTAGTCCTTGCTGTGTGGTCACGGTAAGTCACTTGACCTTGCCAATCCTCCGTTTATTTATCTGTAAAATGAAGGTCAATAATGACTGTCCTGCCTGTTTCACAAGTTGGTTTTGAGGACCATGTGAAATCACATATCTGAACCCTCTTTGTAAACTCTGACATACTACACAGTTGTTGGAGGGGTTAAGGGGAGCAGGAAGGGAGGCAGGAAGCTGATCACGCCTCCAGTTGTTCCTGAATGGTAGAAAGCAGAGCTAAATGAATGGGACACAGGATAGGTAAATGTCGATGAGTGTGCCTCAGGATTGTCTTAGTGTGCTTGAGTTGCTACAACAAAATAGTACAAACTGGTGGATTAATCAACAGACATTCATTTTTCATAGTTCAAGATCAAAGTGCTGGCAGATCTGGTTCCTGATCAGACCTACTGTGCAGGCTTGCAGATGGTCACTTTCTCACTGTGTCCTCACGTGGTATAGGGAGAGAATTTTGGTCTTTCTTCCTCTTTTATAAGGACACTAATCCCATTACAGGGAGCCCCACCCTTATAACCTCATGTAAACCTGATCACCTCCCAAAGGCTCTACCTTCATATATCATCACATTGGAGGGCAGGGCTTCAGCTTTTGAATTGGGGTGGGAAGGACCCAACATTCAGTCCAAGAATCTTGGCCCTATCACTTTCCAGAGCTGAAGAGCCTGGACAAGTTAGCAACTTTGCCAACCTCAACCACCTTCTCTAAAATGAAGAGTCATTCATTCATTCATTCATTCATTCATTCACCAAATGCATTATTGAGTAGCTAGTGTGCACCAGGAACTGTTTTAAGTGCTGAGGATAAAAAGGTGAACAAGACAGGCCAAGTCCCCATCCTTGTGAAGTGTAGATCCCTGTGGAATGGAGCAGTGTGCCGTGAGGTTGCTCTGAGGAGTGAGTAGTATAATCTACATAGCACAGTGGTTGTGCAGAATAAGTGCTCTAGAATTCGTAGCTGCTATTATCATCTGCTTCACCATTTTTCGTGGAGCTGGTCCTTTTAAGACACTGTATGAATAGAACAAATGAACAGAAATCAGGGGCGTTAACTCAGAGGTTCATTTATACATCGCATCTGTGTGTATTTGCTGTTGTGGATAGAACTTCCAGGGTCACCTCCACACTGCTCATTGGAGAAGAGAGCCATTTAACCACTTTATCTGTGTCATTTAACCATTCTCTGGGCTCCCTTCTCCAGTAAGTTCAGAAGGGTATTGCTTATTTAGGAAATGATACATTCCAAGTTATTAATACATTCCAAGTATTAAAATTTCAGTTGATGCACTGGAAAAATCATGGCAGTGTCATCATTTAGGGAGGCCAGGTGGCTAATGAATGCTTGGTGCCCAGGAATATCTTAATTCCTCTGCCCCTCTCTCTCAATTAACAAAAGCGCTGATGATCTCAGGGCTGTCTCTGGCCAGCTGGGATAAATCAGCCAGCTGGCAGGTGCCCAAATGATGTATTTTAAGGGCATGGGCCATGTGGCTGTCTATTGCAAAGCAATTGGGGTCACTGTGTTTGCATATGGATTAACTTGCTGTGCAGGGATCCTACCCACTTACTATGCCCAGTGTGGGTTGACACGCAATAGCTGTTCAGCAATGATAAAGAGAGGCAGATCTAATGACCCTTAAGAAGTCCCCATCTTCATTTCTCTCCATTCCTGTATTTATTACTTTGAGCAAAGAGAATTCAATTAGCTCTTCCTATCAATTTTCACAGTCCCTGTTCTTTGAAGGAATTTCCAACAATTGACAGAAAGAGGTATCTGGATGCATGTGGATGGAAAAAGGCATAAAAGTCCTTAAAGCTGCAACTTGAAAATGGTCAGCTTGGCCCATTTGCCTTAGTGATTCCAAGGCAAGATGCATCAAAGTTATAGTCATTTTGAACAAGCTGTTAATTGGTTGAGGTTTTCTCTGAGGTGAAGCCCAGGACAAATCCCAATGAATGGGATAGTTGGTAATTGCTCTGTTGTGAATAGTGTCTAGAAGTTGTTGAATATTCATCTCCATTCTCTTAAGCAATCATGTGCAACAGAGAGGATGCAACTAACTTAGTCAGTATTCAGCCCTTCAATAAACATTTACCAAGGACCTACTATGTTCAACACACTGTACTGAACATTGGGAAGGTCCAAAGATGGAAGAGTCCCCAGCAAGTCTTGCTGTCTTATAACAGGAATTAGAAATTTACAGAGTAACTTCCACAAAAGGTCAGTTTAGATGCCAACTGCTCTTTGACCCTATAATCTGTGATCATAGGTCCTAGACTTCCTGGACTAGTCCTAATACTTTATTTCCTATGTCATTCCTATAAATCGTTAAAGTATTCCAATAGTCAGAATCCTACATTTCTCAGACTATCTTTTCTGTCTGGGAGCAAGGCAAAAATCCTCTGTCAAACCATGAGTTCTGGGTTTTAGCTAAAAATGATGGTCACTGAACAGATGAGTAGCTCATCCCATAAACTCACTGGCGTTCGTAGTTCTGCGAAGGCCACTCTCAAGGAGCGTGAGCCTTTCCAGCTAGTTTTCTGAACTATGACTAAGCAGATGTTTTTAATGGCCCCGCACTCTTTTGATTTACTTATTAATTATGCATCTGTCCAATGAAAAACAGTGAGTAAGACACAGTCCTGACCTCCCAGAAACTTACATGACAGTCTGGTGGGGAAACAGACAAATAAGTAAAGAGGCAACTGGGGAAGTGACCGAAACATCGTATGGGCTTTGAAGGAATCTGGACTTGACTCTGATGGCACTGAGGGGTCTTAGGTAGATGTGTGAGGGGATGTGAGTTGTATTTTTAAAAAGTTGATCTCATGATGGTGCAAAAAGATGGAGGGGCAAGGCTGGAGGAGGCAGGCAGACAGCAATGACATTCTTGTATTATCTCAGAGACCACTGCCACATAAAGCCCTATTGACAGGGTTCAGCTCTCAAGAGAGGAAAGGTAAGATGTAGCCAACAAGCCAAGAAGTGGCCATCTCGAGGGGTGCAGGGGCAGGCTATAGCTCCAATTACTTATACACAGTTCTGTATCATTACACTCTGTATGTTTTCTGTATACTCTGACATATAGAAGAGAAGGAGGCAGCTTACAGATAGCAGTTAAAGATAACTTAAAATTAATCTATCTATGTGGACTGACATAAATTTAAAAGACTCAAAATTAGCTGAACCAAAAGGGAGAAACCCTCCTTTGATAACCCTAAAAGGTGGATAACAAAATAATCCCTGGTATTTCACATTGGAATGTGATTTTTTTTTCTGAAGTGTATCTACTATCAATGAAATGTTTGTCATTTTTCCAATGTAAAAATATTCTCTGCACTAACCCCAAACTGGCTGGACAGCAGGAAGTGGGAAAGGAAAAGTGAACTGAACCCATGAGCCAGTCCATGAGCACGGGATATGGGGACCCGGGGAAATGTACAGAAAGCTGATTGACTGGGACAGCCTTACATCAGAGCTATCTCAGTCCCCCAGGTTGTGGGCATCAGTGTCACCGTCAGAAACATCTAGAAAGACTCCAGCTGCCTGAGTGGAGGAACTGTGCGGTAGTGACACTGGGATCCCCTCTGGGGTTTTTTTCCAGTTCATTGAGAAATAACTGACATACATCACTGTATAAGTTGGAAGCATACAGCATGATGGTTTGATTGACATGTATTGTGAAATGGCTGCCACAGCAGGTTCAGCTGACATCCATCTTCTCACCTGGACCACCTAAAAAATCTACCCCTTTCATTCCTGCCCCCTTCAATTTATCATTTCACCTCACAGTGGCCAAAATAATGTTTTTAAAATGCAGACCTGATCGTGCAATTCCACTATGTCAAACCACTTAAAGACATCCCAATACTAAGAGGAAACATTTTTTTAACCCTTACACTGGCCTAGGGACCTCACGTGCAAAGACAGCTGCCTCTCTGCAATCTCATCTCTTGCTGTTCTTTCCATGGTTCTCTACAACCCAGCCTCCTCTTCTTCCTTCAACTGGGAAATTCTTTTCTGCCTTAGGGCCTTCTAATTCACGGTCCTTCCCTATTTCCCACACCCCTACCTACACTCATCTCCAGTTCTTTCGGTTCTCAGCTGAAATGTCACTTTCTCAGATGCTGACCCTTTCCCTGCCCAGTGCAGATTAGACGTCATATTACCTTAGGATACCCTGTACTTTTCCTCATCCTTTATCACAGATGCAGTAACACCATTATTTTGTGATTATTGTCTTTTCACTATTCTGTAAGCTTCTCTAGAGCGGGAACCACATCCCATCTGCTTGTTGCTGAGTTTCCAGAGCTGGCACAGGACGGGGCATGAGCGCTCTGCCCCCTAGGGAATGAGGCCCTGGATCAGGGCCACAGGAGAGTGGGCAGAGAGGAGAGAGCCCATGACATCGGCACCTTCAGCCCCCTTCTGCAGGGACCTCCCTGACTTGCTTCCTTACAGCTGCTTCTACGCGTCTTTTCATCACTTTTAACCATCATCGTGTAAACATATCACCTTAAAACTGTTGCAAATAAGCCATATTAGGAAAACATGCTCAGAGAACGCAACTGGTTCCCCTGCCCACTGCCATTCTTTGTATGCCAATCAGCCACTTTCTGTGTTCTGCCTGCCACACAGTGCATTCACTACTGGTTGTATGAATGAGGCAGAGCTCTGCATCTCCCCCCACTCTTCACCCTCTCTTCAGTGCCCCTCTCCTCAGAGTCCATGTGTCCCCAACGCACCCACATCATCACTCACTCCCTCCAGGCCATCTCGCCTCCTCAAGGTCAATCTTCTTGCTTGCTTAGAACCCATCTCCCTGCTTTCCAATCTGTTGTCCCTGCCCCTCTCCCTTTAGCTTTCAAACGCCTTTGCAACCTGGGGCAGGGGCAGAGGGAGGTGGGCTGGAGACCTTCCTGATCCTCTAACTCCCTTGATCTATTTATTATTCCTTACATTCTCCTTCCCTGCAAGAAAAAGTTCTCGAGAGAACTATGTTCATTTGCTACGTTCACTTCCTCTCCAGCCACACACTGTTATTTATTATTTGAATGCACTCATTTTTGAATAGTTAATACATGCTCACAATACAGGATTCAAAATGCTCCAAAAGGCACACAGTGAAGCATCTTCCTTCCATCGGTGTCCCAAGCCCCACAGCTCTCCTCAGAGGCAACCCCTGCTACACCATCTTGTATATCTTTCCAGAGAGCATAAGCATACATATATTCTACTTTGTATTTTTTTTACATAAATGGAGGCATTTACACATTTTTCTACCCTTAGGGGTTTTCGCTCTTAAAAACATCTTAGAGAGTTCTACATGAGTATATCCAAAGCTGCTTCATTCTTTAAATGGCTGCCAAGAACCCTCTGTGAGGATGTGCCATAAATTCTCTGCTCTGGACCCTGAAGATGTTTCTAGTCCTTTGTTCTAATAATCGCTGCAATATCCTTGCACATATAGGATTTTCCACCCCTGTGAGTGCATCTGTGGGCTAAGTACACAGAAATGAAATTGCATTTGCTTTTTGGAATTAAACCACTCTCCATAAAAGTTATGCCAATTTACCCACCCACAGCAACATATGGGAGGGCCTGGTTTCCCTTCTTAACCTCCAATAGATTGTCTTAACAAGTGTTTTTATTTGTGTCAGTATAATAAGTGAAAAGAATACTTTTAATTTGCATTTTTATACATGGGGTCAAGCATTTTTCTTATGTTTAAGGGTCATTTGAATCTCCTGTGGATTGTCTGTTACTATCCTTTGCTCATTTTTCCATTACATGATTGGTCTTTTAAGGATTCCTAAGAACTCTTTGTATAAGAAAACTAGTTCCTTGACTATAACATGAGTTGCAAATATTTTAGTCACTCTGTATCTTTGCAATATGTCTTCTGCGCCCGATGAAACAAATGAAACTGCTGTCTTGGTTCCTCCTAATTGTGAACCAATGACCTTTCTTGCTTCCATTTTTTCCAGCATTTGAAGCTGCTGACCATCCTTCCTGAACTCTCCTATTTTCTTACATCATCACTTTATTTTGGATCATCTGCCAACTCCTATGACTGTGAATTCTTTTACTCCTTCTGAAATTCCTGTGACAAGTGCCCTGGGAAAGGAAGTCCTTGCACTCTGCCCCAGGAGTGTCCTGGGGGTCATCCCTTACTGGGGTCATCATGGGAGTTCCCAGCACCTTAGGTCATGGGAGGTGCAGTCTAGTGTCACCTTGTCTGAATTCAAGGCAGGCTCAGGATGCCCTGCCCCCTTCCTTTTCACTTCCTACATCAAGCTCCACATGTCTAAAATCAGTCTTATCATATCAGCTCTCTCAGAACTGCTTCTCTCAACTTCCCCATCTCCACTGGGCTCCTGCCACTCTCCTAGAGCTTGAGGGATAGCAGAATTCGCCATCCCAAAATATGTCTTTGGGGATATTGATTATTTTAAGCTGATTTTTTTCGAGAAACAAAAGATTCAGGAAAAACCTTTGATCTTCCCCCAGCAGCCTAAAAACATTTAGATACAGGCCCTGCTCCAGTGAAGGTAATATCACCATAAATAACCATAGTTTAATGTGAACTCGTGTGACAGACAAGGAGGAACCTCAGAAGACCCTTTTGATTAAGTCCTCTCCATGACCCATTGTTAAAGATGGTACAGTAAACGTGTGTTTACAAATATTTAACTTTCCATCTTCATGTGAATTGCCTTCCTGCCCTTTGAACTCACAAACCACAACACCATCCCCACCAGCCACCACCCCCACACATACCTCTTTAGCTCAAGATGGCATATTAGCCTCAACTGCCCTATCTGTCTTCGGGTCTAGTATTCCTATGGAAACCCCATGTATACATACATAAAAAAATTTGGTTATTTTCCTGTTAATCTGCCTCATGTTAATTTGATTATTATTCTGGCCAGAACAACTAAAAAATGTGTATGTATATATGTGTATGTTCTAGTTATTCTTTTGGACATACCAATGTTGGGGTGTTGGGAGCTACCACTGTTGTTTGTTTGTTTGACTTTGTCGAGCAACCAGAATGCATTCTTATTCTGGTCTCCCCAGCTCCTTCCCTCCAGACCTTTCTGCTTGGCTTTCATTTTCGCTGCCGCTGTACCCTCTTCCTAAACCTCCTAGAAAAACTGGTGACAAGGGCCATCTCTAAGATGTTCTAGTCCCAGGGGCTATCAGAAGTTCCAGGCTGACGTAAACCGGACAAACTTTGGCCATTGTCCCTGTCCACCTACATGACCCTGCTCTCCTCCCTGTCCTGTTCCACCAGCTCCCCAAGAAAGAAACTGCAGGAAATGGGCCTCCAGCCAGGTGTCACAGCAGAGTCCTCCGATACTTTAAGAGATCCTTGGATTGTAGAAAGAGTTCTGGCAATTTAGCATTTCTTGGGGTCGCAGGACTCAGCATCCTGGTCTACCCACCCACCTCACCCCACCCCCACCCCTGACACATTTAGGTTTACTAGGATGTTTTTATCGCGGTGGGGGCCGGGGGAAGAGGAGGTGGTCAGTAGACAAGAAAGAGAGAAGGTGTGTCCTGAGTATAGGACAAGCTCACACTGCTGCTCTGGGCTGGAGAGGAAAGGGAGGAGAGAAGTGAAGCTCTGGAAGGGGTGGGGACCGCTGGGCTGGCCCAGGCGGAGCAGGGCACTGTGTGTAAGGGCTTGTGAGTTGAAAAGCCCTGCACGTCGGGGCAGCAAGACAGAACCTACGGCGTCCACGGAGCCTCCCAGTGTCTTGCTCCTTTGGTCGCAGCCATGACAGAGACCTCTGACAAAGTTCCTATCGCCTTGGTAGGGCCTGACGACGTCGAACTTTGCAGTCCCCGGGTGAGTACCGCCCGGGATCCCCAGTCCAGCTGCAAGGCTGGTCCACACGCAGGGCTCAGGCTTCGAGTAAGGGTCTGGATCCACTCTCCGGCGTCAGGAATTTGCGCCACCGAATGTGGGAGGTGAGAGCAAATTGGGCGCCTAAATGTGGAGGGTGACGCCCCACGTGTGATCCTATGCAGGAGCCACCAGATCCACAGACAGGTGTGAATGGCATGGTGGAAAGGGAGTCAGGAGGGGGCGTCCTGTGGCCGGCGGGGAGTGCAGATCAATGGGGCGATGGCCCTGCACCGTGAAAAATACATCCACGACTGAGTGCCAGGGACCCACGAGAGGGAGCTCGGAGAAAGGGGGAGCCCAAAGGAGCTCAGGGCAAGCCTTTCCCACCCCCACCCCAAGTCCCTGGGGCGCTGCGCAAGGATCAAGGATCGCGGGGTACGGGCGGCGCAGACGTGACCTGTTCCCTTCCGTCCCCACCAGCAGGCATACGCCACAGTGACCGTGAAGCCCTCCAGCCCCGCACGGCTGCTGAAGGTCGGAGCCGTGGTCCTCATTTCAGGGGCGATGCTGCTGCTCTTCGGGGCCATCGGGGCCTTCTACTTCTGGAAGGGGAGTGACAATCAGGTAAGTCCAGGGAGGTTGCACAGGGCAGGGAAGTACACAGGACCCAGAGGCGCACCTGGTGTGTGAGATCCTCCCTGTCACTCTCACGTTTCCCGGTAGGTGGAGCCAGAGCGCTAGACCGCACGCGCGGGGGCCATTCTGGGCTGCTGGCCGGCCTCCCTGCCCCAGTATCTGCTGCCTCCAGGGGCCTCCATGGGCACTTTCTGCCTTCTTCCTTCCAACTCCACTGCGCTGCTTTTGGTTCACAGAACACTTTGTAGAAAAGCAAGTCAGAGTTTTAAGGGACAATATGGAAACGTTGAGTAGCAAAGTAGAGGGAAAATGCAGTGGAGGGTTCAAGGAAAGCACTTTTCAGCAGCTCTCAGCCGGGTGCTTCCCATGAGCAGTTACGTGACCTTTGGTAAGGCATGTCATCTCTCTAGCTTCAGTTTACTCATTCTCAGGGAGGAAATGGAACTAAATGAACTCTAGGGCTTCTCTCGGCTGAGAAAGTCTGTGAATTTAAGAATCTGGGACAAATATAGTGAAAAAGTATCTAGACCCAGTGTTGGGAAGGAATTTAACCTTCCAGGAGTTTTTGTTTGCTTATTTTTTTGCGTGTGACCTATTCAGTAATGTTCTTTTTTCTCCTGTTCTAAGAGGTGGGGAAGGGGATAAGTTCCTTAAAAGTTAGAAATCTCTTTAAAAATCCCTTCTGGCCTAGTCACATGTGATTTAATGGTAAATGTTTCACTAACTGCTGTCCTACTTTCTTCCTTTGCAACTATTTATTGTAAAGCTCTATGGGCCCTCAAGGAGTATAGAAAGTGCTTCTAACATGACTGGGCAGGATTCCAGTGTGTTCTCTAAATACTCTGAATTTTGTTCACCTATGGAAAGAGGGGCATTTTATCTTGATGACCATTGTTAGGCCTGGCATAAGCTTATTTGGACTAATGGAAAAGAATTCCATCTCTGGGAAACAGACAAAGGGCTGTTTCTTAATCACTATCCTCAGAGGATCCGTGACTGCTGTTTCCCGTGCCCACCCCCGCCATGAAATTCAAAGCATGAATGAATGCCAGTGCTTAGAGAAAATGGTGCTGAAAGCAATTCAGCCATTTTACCCATAACATCTTCTGCAGTCACTGCCTAATTTGTATTTTTAACTCAAATGCTTAATGTAGATAAGCATGCCATTTAGTGTTGAATCTGTTTTAGAGACTATATCAAATTTACAAGCACCAATTTGTAAGATCAGAATTACACAGTATTTTGTGTATATTTGAAAAGTGCCTTAATGTATTTGTATCTTAAATATGGAAGCTGGGCCAGATGCTCATATTTGAACAGTAACTGAACATGGGAACAATTTCAATATCTACATCTCCATTAATAGCAGGGTTTAGATTGCCATCCCTTGGGAAATTGTATGGTAACAGAATGTGAATGCTATCTTTTAGATGGCAAAACCTCAGCACCACAAGTCACTTGGATATAAAAATAGCCTTGCTATTTTGGGGGGGTGTAAAGATTTTGGTTATGATATATATTTAAATGAATACCCTTTGGCGTTTAATTATTCAAGGCAAATACAGCTAACTGACAAGCTTCTAAAAAGAAGGATTGAATTATCATACTGAGTAGCCAGGCTTTCTTTTTTCATGTCTTTTCCTTTCCCACAAGATGATTGGTTAACTGGTTCAAGAAAGCAGTATTAAATTCTAAGAACATGGAGGAATAGTGAATCACATTTTATTTCCAACAATCAAAGTTATTGCTATTTCCTATATAGGAAGGAGAACGAAGAACACTGTGATAGCTTGTTGGTTTTTTTTTTTTTAACTTCCAAAATATTCAATGCTGACCCATATTGCTTAAGTCTGTAAAACAAACCATAAAATACCCAGTAGAGCAAATTTGGCTCCATATTTGCCTGGCATGTACACAGGTCTGCTGTCCCTGAACACAAGTCTGAATAGCCCAAACAAAACATAATCAAAACAGGTAAGTCTCTGCAAAACAGAAAGGCATCCCCAGCCAAACAGACCACTCACTCTTTGGGGGTCATCCATGGCACTGCTCCTCTATATTGGCTTAACCAGCTGTAATTCACCTCCTACCTCTTCCATATGGGTAAATCCCCTGAGGACAGGTTTGTCTGAAGTCATCTGGAGGACTCTGAGATGTCCAAGTGCTAATAATTGGGGATGAGTGACTGGGCTCAAGTATTGAGACCATGTTTCAGCCACATTATTACACATGGAACAAGGCATCGAAATATGGGAAATTCTCACCAATATGAGGTAACTGGCAACCTCTCCTGTGGGGTAGGGGATGAGATCATTGCTGGGGAGCTTTCTTCTCAGACTGATTTTTCTAGACATTGTCCTAAACATTATGTAATTAATCTTAGAGAATCCAGGCCTTATTAGAAACTCATTAGCAAATATCCTTGGCTGTAAAAGGCACCATATTGAGCAGAATTTTGGCAAATAATAACTTCACTGTACTTGGATAGAAATAGCCTTAGGTGCCAGCAACTCCATCACTTTAGAGGAAATAATGCGATGATTACTGCTCCATCAGCCCAGCCCCCTTCTGAGCTCAGGGCTCACACTTTGGAAATCATTTCAGTCTGTTTACCACCACTGCCCTCATCACTTCAGGAGGGTGCGGACCTCCCACTGCTACCCACGCAGGCTGTGCACTGCTTATAAAAAATAGGATGGAGCTACAGTAGAAAGGATGCAATACCCATATGTAGTCAGGGAGCTTTTGCTGGAAGGAAGGTGACAACAGGTGGTGGTGAAGGAAAATGAAATTAGGATCATAAAAGCCATTCTCCTAGTGTCACCATCTTGTCTGCTTTAGACCTGCAGAAAAGGTGGAAACCGTTAATTTTCTAAATTTTGCATTGCTTCAGCTGTGAAAGCTTATGTTATCCCCCCAAAAAGAGCCTCTTGTAGCCTGAGTGAGGGACCCAAGCCAGCAGGAACTCATGCGGGTGTTGTCTGCCAAGCTCCTGTTGATGGTCATAATTACCCGTGCGAATAGGAGCTGCTCAGGGAGCGCAGGGACAAAACAGAGTCTGCTCTCCAAACGTTACCTGCAGAAGGCACTGGCTCAGTGGCAGAAAACAGGCTCAAACTGGGCTGATCGTACAGACCACCTGCATCACGAAGTGAAACCCGGTTGGTGGGCTCTGCTCCAGCTAAGTCAGAACCCCTAGAAGTGGGCCCAAGGCTCAGCCTAGCTTGGGAGACGGTGCACTGCAGGAACCGAAGTTCAGCAGAAGGAGGGACGGAGGGGCGCTGAGACGTAGTTGAGCTGAGCTGGCCTGCCAGTTATCTTCTGTTCCTCTGAGCGAAGCCTGAGGTCTGAAAGGGGGCTGGCTAGCAAAGCCATTTCTACATCTCCACTGAAGAAATAAAATCATGCCTTGTGGGTCTTACAAAAATGAGTTTTCTATGAGTAATGATCCAGTAACTACAGATCCTTATCCAGTGTGTGTCCATGTCGCATTCTTCATAATGAAGGAGGAAATCAGACTTGAATGAAAACTGAGCTATTTGTGTTCTGACCTACTGTCCTGACACTAAGGAGTAAATGTCTTTCATCAGTTCCCATTCTTTCCCCTTTGAAGAATGTATATATTACATATCATATGAAATATATAATGTGTAAGATATATATGCCTCTAAGTCAGAAAAAAATAAGAAAAGAAACCCTCCTATATTCCACAACTCAGAGAAAGTTCTAGCAGGGCAGCAGCACACTGAGCAGGAGCAGGGTGTGGATAAGTTTTTGAACTAGAGTCCCAACAAGATGTCTAAACCAAGAGAGTGCTTTAGACCATCTAATTTAGTGGTAAACTTTTTTAAAAATGTATTCAGTGGAAGAATGTTTCTTAAGATTTTACTCAGAAATCCAATACATAAAACAGAAGCCAAGCCACTCTGCTTAAATTATAGATGGACGGGAGAAAGGAGACTCACAGTCCCACCTGTTCTGTCACCTTCACCTCTGGGCCACCTCTGTCTTTAAAGACATAAACAAAAAACCACCTCTGAGGTCCAACTTCATTTTACACTCAAGGCCACTCCCAAGACCCAAGGACAAGCGGTATATGGCCACCTTTCTTTCTGATTCCTGGACCAGTGCCCTTCTACAGTGACAGGTTTCCCTCCCTTCTCACTCTACACATCTCATAACAAATGCCCTCCAACCCCATGCCTGTCCCACAGAGTTATTAAAATGAGTAACTCCCATTTTGAGCTGAAACAGATGTGCACATTGACCTTGCTTTCTGCAAATGCTGCTCTCTGTCAGGCAAATCCCAGCCCTGTCTGCAGTCCTTACTATATACCACATTCATGCCAAATCTTAACCAACGGTTTTTAAAACCTTTCAAATCGAGATGCCTCTGCAGACTTGTTCAGTTAATAGCCCAGTTAACCCTCCGCCTCATCGATTTCCACTTATCCATCAACAGGGCTCAACTCCGGCTGCTTAGTAGAATTGTCCTTTTTTTAAAAAAAATATTTACTTATTTTTAGAGAGAAGGAAAGGAAGGAAGAAAGAGAGGGAGAGAAACATCAATGTGCAAGAGATACATCGATTGATTGCCTCTCGCACGCCTTCTACTGAGAACTTGGCCCACAACCCAAGCATGTGCCCTGATTGGAAATCTAACCTGTAACCCTTTGGTTTGCAGGCCAGCACTCAATCCACTGAGCCACACCAGCCAGGGAAGAATTGTCCTTTAAAAAAAAAAAAAAAAAAGATTTATACTCAAGCTCCAAACCTGTAGGTTCTGATTTGACTGAAAACCTAGGCATGGTAGCTGAAGATTCCACTCAGATGCTTCCATACGTGGTCAGGGTTAAGAATACCTGAGCTATTTGAATTAGTGTCAGAGAACATCAAATGTTTTACTTTTATTTTTTGAGGTACTTCTAAAGAAATCATTGTATTAAGTGATTGGTATGTAGATGAAGTTCTCATATAACAATATATTAATCTCAAGGATGACTCAGTATACCTCTGACAAATATGAAAGTTACCTTGTACACCGCATGTCAAAAGATAATCCTTGAATTGCTCTAAAAGGAAAGCGTAACTACTCGTATGTTCACTTCCAGATTTACAATGTCCATTACACCATGAGTATCAATGGGAAACTACAAGATGGGTCCATGGAAATAGATGCTGGGAACAACTTGGAGACCTTTAAAATGGGAAGTGGAGCTGAAGAAGCAATTGAAATTAATGATTTCCAGAATGTAAGTATATCTCCTGCATTTAGACAGTTTAACCAGGCAAGCCTAGGAGACTTTTCTAATTCAAAGAGAAGCTGCATCTCTCACTCATATCCAAACGGGAACTGTTTTTTACAGCCAATCACAGCGCAGCTGCTCCACATGTCAGGCAGCAGATTCTCTCTGAGAAAGGATCACTCTTTGTTTTTAATATTTTCAAAATGAGAAAAACAACACCTTGGCATTGAAAAGAACAGGCTCTCGGAACCATGTAAAGTCTTGGCAGAAAGACGTGAAAGAGCTATTTCTTTCCAAACAGCTTTCTATAACACAATGAATAAAATACTCAAACTATCTGAGAGTGCCGCAACGTCTTTTTAGAATTTACAGAGAGGAGCAGGATTTGAAGAGCCTAATAATCTCATCAAATACAGTTAGCAACTATTTATATACTTTTCTCAAAGTTTTAGATTTCTCATTTTAACCTAGAAAATTAGCGTGGAGAAAACCCCCTATTACAGCACATGTTTTCTGACTACTGCCTATTACGGATACATTCTAGTCTCCTTTGAAAAAGGTAGACATGTTTGGTTTCAAAAATTCAGTTTACAGGCAACTTGAGACATTAAGCTAAGCACGCATGCTTCAATGTACATCAGCAAACCAAATGTCACTCCAGGCCCACTTTCCTGTCGGCCAACGTAAATATTTTCTTCTCTCTCGTGGTCTAAGATAAGCAAGAGGTATCTTGCTTATCAAGATACAGGAGAGTACACCATTTGTACTCTCCTGTTAAACCTGTAGCTGGGGTAGGTGAGTCTTCATAATGAAAGAAAAGCACTTGAAAATAATGTCTTTCTGAGCATGCATTGGCCCATAAACATCTCATGACCCACCTTCTTTTAATTGATGAGAAAAGCTAGAGATGATTTTCATTTGAACGAAAGAACCCCCTTGTTGATACCAAGACACACTTCATAGACCCTTTAAATACCAAACAGATGCTAACGCTAGAGCCATGGTGATGGCAGACATGATTCGATGAGGAGGAGGACCGACTACTGACTATGTTCAGAGTGGCCTCCGCCCTGGGGATGGGCTGTGCGGCCCTCTACGTGCCCAGCTGCATTTCAGTTAGTCGTTGCTTTGCAAATGGTTCTGGTCAATGCACAAGGATGATTTCTCTGGACCTATTAAAAGTTTTTACTGCAAGATGCAAAACAAGGTAAAAGAAGTTTTCTTTGTACAGCTCAATACAAAATTATAAAACGTGACTCCCACACACATATCATTCAATACAAAACAAAATTGAATACCTATGATATGCCAAAATACCAAGATATGCAGAAGTAGCTACACAGATGAATGAATATAGTTTTAAAGCATTTTATTCCCAAGCCTATATATCTGTTTTATAATTGTTTGGTTCTAATAATGGTATTGATTGTGTTTTGTTCTCCTAAGCCAAAAGGGCCACAAATATTTTATAAACTAATCAATTCTCTTTGATAGCTTCCACATTTCTCCAAGTCATAGCTGGTAGATCTTTCTTATGGATAGAACCTATTATGGGTTTAAACAAGCCTGGACTTTCAAAACACGTGAATCTGCCACTATGATAACTGCATAATTCCCCTATATTTTAAACCAAATTCAAGAAGCATTTATTGGGACCTAATGTGTACAAGGGATGGTGACAGCATGGGGGATGCAAAGATGACCGACACACCTGCTCCCCCCTCAGGGACCTCCCAGTTCAGTCCAGGGGGCAGACATCCACACAGAAGTGGCTCAGGTCAGCCAGGACACGCACTGACGGGGTGTGGACAGAGTGCTGTGGAGCACGATGGAGGCCACTGACGCTGAATAGGGAGTTGGAGCAGGTTTTACAGAGGGGGTGACAGTTGAATCAGGTCTTGAAGGATTGGGATTTCAACCTGCAGAAATGTAGGGGCGGGGCTTTCTCAGGCCCAGGGAAGAACACTGAATACAAATTCACAGGCCTGCTCTGGAGTTATAAGTGGCCCCATGTGGCTGAAGGTGGGGGAGAGGATGGGGATGCAGGTGGGGCCAGATTAGAAAAGTTTCTGAATTGTAAGTAAACAGTCTCCCCTGCTAACCTAGGACCCCACCAAGATGTTAGTAGAACTGATGGAAAAAAGAACATTCTGAGAGGGAATAACACCAAAGGGCTCCAGGCTCTACATTGTTAAAGAAAAAATGATTCAGGACACTTGTTAAAGAAGGTAAGGCAGGTTTTATTCAAGAAGAGCTATTGCAGTGGGGTTTTGTATAGAGGAGAGAGATTGGGCTCAACTCGGAATACAATAAAGAGAAATGGGGATTTATAGCCAGACTGGGAGTGCTGGTAGATGGAAAATTACTAAGAGGCAGAGCAGTTCTTTGCTAAACTGACCTAGCAGGATTTTTGCTGAGGGAAGGTAGGCCAAGGTGATCAGAGATATTGAGGGTGGTCAGACCAAGCTGACTCAGCAGGATTCTTGCAAAACTGGAAGAAGCGGGCCAAGACAGAGCACAAGGTCAGGGCCTGGTCCAAAAGAAGATTCAGAGGAGCCTCACAAGAGTTGGGTTGAGGAGTCTTTGTCGGTACCCCGAGGAGTACAAAACCTGGGTTTGTTCATAGTGTATGAGTTACATTCTAGAAAGTTATACCCTCAAAACACCAGTGTTGTTGGTTTATACCAATCCTCTCAGACCTAATGACCCCTTTATATAACAAAAATCTTGGTTAAAAATCAAGATAGAATAAACTGGTGGGTATACATGGGTGTTCAGTATACAATTCTTTCAACTGTGTGTATATTTGAAATTTTTTATTTAAAAAGCTAGAGGAGAATAAAAGATAGCATAACCTACTTAGTAGGTAGGTTGATTTCAAAACTCAACATGGCCCCCAACTATAACATAAAAGACAAATAAAATGTAAATTATATTTTTGTCCCCAAGGTTGAATTGCTGTCAGTGGCACAGCTGAAAATTCAGACAAACCTAAATGTGTTTTAGCAAATTATATACCAAGTAATTTTTTTCAAACAGTGAACAAAAGTGCCATTGTTTCTCTATTTTCACAGTAATTGCCTTCCTAGGAAAATCATTGTACATTAAAACTATGCCCAAAATCGCTTTGTGTTTTTGTGTGAAACCATGTTGGGTTCCAGGCATGGGTACTTCCAATCAGGTTTTTCACCCAGGACCCAAGGCATCCTAGTTCTTCAGGACCTTCCCAGGCTAATTGGGACGAGCATCCTTGGGTCATGACCACTAAAGACCAGGAGAGCCACCAATCTTTGTGACAACAAAAACTCCCTCAAAGATTTCTGTAGTGCCCCCTTGGGGGTAGGACCTCTTGCCCTTCTTGGGAACTTCTGGTTTAAGTCACAGAAACAGATGAGATCCCCTAGAAAGAAGAAATATGTGGCTAAAACGAGCTTACCTAACTCTTAAAAGAATGTTAGGTCATTGGACTCTTCACTCATCTTTGTGAGCAAATTTCATTTTCACCAGTTTCCAAGGCCTAATTTGTTTATAAAAACAAAAGATTTGCATGACATTCTTCTGCTTTTTGTTCCCTTTGTTTAATTTATTAATATATCTGGCCGCTTGATATGGATTTGTAGCCAGACATGGTGGTTATTTTGTGTGAACTCCTTCCCACGGGACCCATTCCTAGGGTGTTCTAGTCCTCTTTACCCCATGCAGACAGTGAGAACTAACTCAGCACTCCATTCACAATCCGGGCTGTGAACCCTTCCATAGTGCCAACTCCCTCCTTTGGGGATATGGTGATGGTTATACGGTGTTTCCTCCCTTGCATCTCACATTCAAAGGACATGAGGATTGGAAGTAAAAGAACAGATCACATAGCAGGGCGATAATCTCCCATCCCTGCCTTCTGTTTTTCAAACCATAGGCCCTGGATTTACATGCAGAATAAGAGCATAGAGCTTCAGGATACAGCCCCGCTGGGAGCAGTGGTTGTCAGAGTGTATTCCTTAGACCGGCAGCAACAGCATCACCTAAGAGCTTGTTAGAAATGCAGTTTAGCCCTCACTCCAGACCGGCCGAATCGGAAATCCTGGGGGTGGGGCCCAACACTGTTTCAGCGAACAAGCCTGTCTGGTGTGTTTGATGCAAGGGAAAGTGTGAGCCACGGGTATAGAAGAGACTTGGACCTAAAGGCTGTGTCTTGGTTCACTCGAGTTGCTGTGACAAATTACCACAGACTAGATGACTTCTGAACAGAAATTTGTTTCTCACAGATCTGGAAGCTCGAAAATTCAATATTAAGGCCCTGGCAGAGTGGGTGACTAGAAGGGCCCGCTTTCTCATTCAGAGAGGGCTGTCTTTTCTCATCGTGTCCTCACATAACACAAGGGACGAGGGAGCTCCCTGGGATCCCTTCTGTAAGGGCACTAATACCATCCATGAGGGCTTTGCCCTGATGACTTAGTCACCTCCCAAAGACACCACCTCCAAATACCACCGCATATGTTGAAACACGTATGAATTTGGGGAGGTGAGGACATGAACCTTCAGTCTATAGCAGACTGTTTTAGTCATTTAAAAACTTTATTACCCTGAAGAAGTTCCTTTCCCCCGAAACTGGTGGTCCTCAAGCTGGCTGCACGTTATGAACACACGGGAGCTCTTAAGCTTAACAGTGTCTGGGAGCCTCCCCGGGCCACTTACATGAGAATCTCTGGGCAGAGGCCCTGGCATCTGTGTTTTTAAATCCCTTCCAGGTGACGTTGATGCAGTGAGTAGGAAACCTCTACAGTTCCCTCTGTGAAGTGGGCATAATGCCACCACCTCTCTCTGGGTGAGAGTGGTGCTGGGAGAAATAAGTGAAATGCGTCACATGTGCATGCACGGCCAATCAGGCTGCAAGGCAAATCCATGAGGCGCTTCGGAAAGAACGAGCCTTTCCTTCTCTGTTCTCCTGTCCGTCACCTACCGCTTATAAAAGATTCTGAGATGGTATAACTTTCCGTGAATATTCTCACACATGATTTACACTCTACTTATTTCTTCATTTAAGATGGCTGAATCCCGAGCCAGAGCCCCTGGATTTCTAAATACTTTTCTTTCCCCACTCCTCAGCATTGGCATTGGAATAGGTTCTTAGCTTCCTGACATTTGTCTCAACTCAACAGAATATTGACAAGTTGAGATGTCCAGATTTGTGTTGCTGTGTGCCTTATTATGGCATAAAATTCGTAGACCTTTAACAGAGTTTTGGCCACTCGCTAGCCATGGCGCCAACCAGCAGGGTGAACATCGATCTCCAGGGCCAGAATGCACTGCTATGCCTGACGGGCTCCGGAGACAGAACCAGCACTGGGCTGTCACCCAAGGCTGGAGCCTGAGGCTGAGCATCCCCTTGAGGCTCGTCCCCAGGAGGATGAGAGAGGACACACTTTCCTTCTCACAGGACAATAAACAAATCATCCAAGTCCTTGCTTGGGTAAGGCCTTGGAGCAAAGTTCAGCTCCTGGTGTTGTAGAAAGCTTTACAATGTACTCAGCTTGGTAATTGAGGAAAAATCTGAATTTATGGGATTAATTCACTGGACCAACATTATTTGAGAATCTCTGTGGGATCACCAAAAAGGAAAAAGTTCAGATAGTGGTCTCAAGAAGCTCATAACTGAGCTAACATTCATGAGGTGCTACCAGCAGGGCACTGAGAACTAAGAGCTCAAGCAGGGATAAGGATGTTGGGGGGGGCGGGGGAGGGTCTTATGGATGTCAGAGGAAAAGGAGCCCCCTACCTAGGATGGTCAGGGAGAGCTGCATAGAAGCGATGGCCTTCCACCTGAGCTTGAGGGAAAGATGGAGCAGTTAACATACTCTGTCGCAGCTCAAATGCCACCCCTGGCAGAGGCCTCCCCTGACCACAATGACAAAAGCACCATCCCTGGTCAGTCCCATCTCCCTCTCTGATTTATGATCTCCATAGCAGTTAACACCACCTGACTTTATCTCAATTTTTAATTTTTGGTTAATAACACTAAAAGTCGTGCTCCCGGATGGCAGATTCCATCTATTTTGTTCATCCCTACACCCAGTACCTGGAACAGTACCTGGCTGGCAGTAGATACTCAATACATTGAAGAAATGAACAGATGAATATTTATTTCATTTCCTAGGGTATCACAGGAATTCGTTTTGCTGGAGGAGAGAAGTGTTACATCAAAGCACAGGTGAAGGCTCGTGTTCCTGAGGTGGGCACCATGGCCAAGCAGAGCATCGCTGCTGAACTGGTGGGTACCAGCAGGCTCCAGACAGCGAGGGGGTTTGGCAGATGTTTTTGGAGGCACAGCCCTTTCTGTCTCCAGTTCCTGGATAGGTTTGAGACCAGAACATACATTCTAGTTCTTTTCTGCTAAAGGAATTTAAACTATTTTGGCTCTTCTGGTTGTTACTAAAAGATCATTCTTACATGATGTAGCATATTTACAGGTTTTGGAAAACCATATGTTAAAGTACTTAAAGGGGCTTAGTCTCACATGGCCTATATTTGCCTGAGGACAGGGAACTCCCTGATCAGTGACTAGGACAATGTAAAGGACTTCGAGTCAGAGGGGCCTTGGGAGAGTGCTAAGCCTCAGTTCCACTCAGTGTGGGAATTTCTCGTGAAAATCTCTGACAGCTTTGTACCCAGCCTCTGGTGGAAAGTTGCCACTGGGCATCTTGCTCTTTTACCTGTGTGCGCGACAACTTCATGGGAGGTAGTTAAATGTTCTGCCCCACAGTGAGCCGAGATGGCTCCCTCTCTACAATTTTTTCCCATTGGTTCAAGTTCAACCCATTGAAGCTAGCTACTCAACATATATCAAATTTTTCTCCTATGTGTCAAATTTGTGAGTTTTTTTAAAAAGCATAACTCTCCCATTTATTATTAATAATTCACCTTTGAGCTTGATTTTATAAACATTTATTTTAAGAATTGCACACAGAGTTCTAAAGACACATTTAACAATAATATCTTACATTTATTTGATACTTTAGGGCTTACAAAATGGTCATATTCATTATTGTCTTCCATCTGAGTTGTGGCAGCATCTGGGGGAAAGAAAATGGACTTTGGAGTCAGAAAAATGTAGGTTCAAATTCCAGCTCTGACACTGGTTGTGGATGCGGCTTCGAGCCTCAATTTTGTCATCTACAAACTAGGGCTATACATATTGTCCCCATGGCCCTGGAACCTGCTAGATAATGAGTAGATGGCTGCTGCTATAATTATTAATTTTATTATGATCACCTCTGGTCCTTCCAGTCTCCCTGAGAGGGAGGCAAAGCCAGCATCAGTTCCCTCAAGGCAAATGAGGAAAAATAAAGGTAAGCAAAGGTGCTTGGAAACTGCCTGATTATTTGCCCTCATAAGAGCAGCAGTGGGAAGTATTTCAAAACACAAAACAAAACAAAAGCTAAAGAAAACCGGTGAGTTTTCTTTCCTACTCCCAGTTTCCCCAGCCGTTCATCCTGTGAGAAGGTTCCAGACCTTCATGGCTCCAGTCATTCTCCACTGATCCTGTTCCAGTCTGTTCCTCAGGAGCTGTGCCCTTCAGAGCGGAAGGTCACGTTGTCTCACTGTGAACCCACAGGACAGAGTATAACAAGGAGACCCAGATCTCCTTTGTCCTGACTTTTGACCTGTTCTTACTGCATCACCATTTTTTTTAGTCATATCACTCGGTTTCAGTTATGAAGCTGTTGGTGAATTGTAATTCTTGACATCATCCCTGTAAGCTGACATGGAACCCGTTCTCTCCTGCCTTCCTCAAGCACCAAGTCCCCAGTCAGAGCTGACCAAGAGCTAATCATATGTTTGCAGTACATATTCTGGGTTTCTTAAAAACAAATTAAAAAAAATTTTCTCTCATTTTTAAAAACAGTACTTTGTCATTGTAGAAAATTTGGGAAATACACAAAAGAACAGAGAAGAAGATCACTCACAATTGCATAATCCACAGGTAGCTAATGTTAGCATTTTGGTGAATTTTCTTCATGTGTAAGTGTGCATGATATTCTTTTCATAACTGAATTTTGTATTGTACATTCTCATTTTCATTTAACTTTAGTTCTTGTAAAATGTAGATTAGAATGGGTGTATTATATGTCATCATGTGATTATAATTTTAAAAGTTGTTCTTGAATACTCAGGTATCTTAAATTTTTCACCAATTAAAATACTGATTCAAAATAATTTTTTGACTACAGAAATAATTCCCTGTGGTGAATAGTTTGTATTTAAATCTTTGTCTGCATCTGATTCTTTTCTTAGGACATAGGAGTGGATTATTTTTCTTGGATTTCAGTTGTTTATATTGTACATGGTGGATCCTCTGATGGACAAAACCCCATTCAGACACTGTGTTTGTGGGAATCAACAATGTGTTAGGCTGTCAGTACCAGAAAACTACTCTCAGAGTGACCGATACAAATAAGGCTCTGTTTTCTCCATAGTAAGCAAGGTGGAGGTAGGCAGCTACAGGCAGTTTCTAGAATCTCTGATGTTTTCGGCCTTTCCTTCCAGCTCCTAACGTCAACCATACATTCAAGTAAAGAAGTCAGGAAGAGGCTGAGCAGTGCCAACCATGACTTCCCTTTGATCAGGAAAAGCAGAAGGCTTCTCAGCTCCCCAACGTCCTTCAGCATGGACCTCATGTCTAAAACTGGTCACATAGGCACCCATAGCTTCTGGAGGGTCTGAGAAAGCAAGGGTCTCTCCTGGGACCGGGCACATTGCTGCCTCAGACAAAAGCAGGATTGTGTTGCAAGGAAAGGGAGGGAGAAGCGAGATTGGGTAGGCAACTAAAGTATGTGCCATAAGCTTATTAACATTCCCAGCTCACAGGATGCATAGATAGGCATTCTCCCTACCACCCCACTCTATCCCCACACACTTCAGATTATGATGGGGCACATCTATCCACTGCTTGCTCTTATAAATTTTTCATCAGTTTTGTATAACTTTAAAAAGCTATTATACCCAAAGAGCATTCATTTCCTGGATGGAGCCATTTAATTTGAGATAAATAAGTGGGTTACCTGAGTGCTCGCTTCTCCAATAACTTTGAGTTGTTCTAATGCAGCCATAAGCCTGGGGGAGAAAGCATAAATGAAGTACTGCTTTAGCTAAAAATAAAGAGAAAACATTTAATTTCTCCAAACTATTGCAAACTAATAAATACATGAAAGGGACAACCTGGCAAAATAAATTTGTCTCCTGGGTTATCAAACCATTCTCAGCATCATGCTGCAAACGAAAATTCAGGTTTTAGCTTTGAAATCTCAGTGGTGTGCTTGATGCAAAGAACATCTGAAATATGTTTTGTGATAGCTGGGAAATGTAGAAATGGTTTATGTTAAATAATACTTTGAACCGAAGACATTAAAGAACCAATCACTTGCTTTTTCCATTGTTCAGTATAAAACCCCAAAGGATTTTCACTTCAAATGGCGGGTTCCTCTATCTTTTGTACGATTCCAGGGCCATTCAGTTGCTTTTCCTCAAAAACATCTTTGATCAAAAATATCACATTAACCTAAAGCTCAAAGTTGATATCAAGTAATTTTCACTTCTACTCAGGACACTCATATTCTCACATCCCAGCTCTCCCAAGGCAGGTGTGAGGAGCAGGTGCTGAATATTGTGAAAAGAGCTACAAAGAGAAGAGATTAGAACTTTCAAGTGTGTTCATAGGGCGGTGCATATGCATACACACAGAATTTTCATTAAGTTTTACAAAGCAGAGTAATCTTTTACCCACACATGAATCTTAACACACAGCGTATTTCACTGCGTTCTTGCTCAGTGTATTTCATCTTCACTCACAGGAAGGCAGGATCATGCCTGTTAAGTATGAAGAAAATTCTCTCATCTGGGTGGCTGGAGACCAGCCCCTGAAGGACAGCAGCTTCTTGAGCTCTAAAGTCATAGAACTCTGTGGTGACCTTCCTATTTTCTGGCTTAAACCAACATATCCAAAAGGTAACATTTAAATTCTCTTTTTTAAAAAAGAAGATTTCATTTATTTATTTTTAGAAAGAGGGGAAGTGAGGGAGAAACAGAGGGAGAGAAACATCAATGTGTGGTAGCCTCTCACACGCCCCTAACTGGGGACCTGGCCCGAAACTCAGGCATGTGCCCTGACTGGGAATCAAACCAGCGACCATCTGCTTCCCAGTCCGATGCTCAAGCCACTGAGCCACACCAGCCAGGGTAACATGTAAATTCTCTTAAACGATGCTTGGTATTTTCTCTGTCTGTGTGAGGTTCCTGGGAGCTCCTCCACAGGCCTGAGCTGTGAGGACGCAGGGCACAGTGGCACAGTCTCTCAGGAACTGGCATGAGAGATCAGAGAGGAGAATGATGCCACCAAAGTTGTCAGGAAGGAACAGAGCAGCAGGGTAGCAGGAAGCCGGCCAGGGAGTCCGAAGCCACTGCAGTACCTGCCGGTTTTATTGATGACACTCCCACTTCCTTCTGTTCTACTGCTTCATCTCAGTTGTTTGCACTTTCCAATTTTACTTCTTTTTTTATTCCTAAAGCATAGAATCAAGGGAGTAAGAAGTTATGACACTGCCAAATCTTTATTATGTTCAAACCTAGAAGTACAGGACAGCCAAAAGCTGCTGTGGGCATACATTGAGATTCTTTAAGTTCAAGGCTCAAGTATCAGCCTCCAAGTTCCAGGAAAATAAATGAGGGGCCCCTGAGGTTCGCAGCTAGGTTGGAGCACACCTTCCAGCTACTTCCAGGTGGTGAAGGGCAGGTGAAGCCTGCGGGCCAGGCTCTTTCCCGCAGTCCCACGTGTCCCCAGGGCTGCTCTCACTCTTGATTTCCACCACCCTGGCCTCCCAAAGGCCCACTTTGTAGCTCCGACTCAAGTGTGGCAAATAGGCCTTTCTCCTAGCACAGATGAGGTAGGCTATGTTTTCTGAAAGATTTTACTGAGCACTAAGAGAGAGCAGCATGGAAATAAAAAATATAGATGGGCATTAAAGCCAGGCAGGAGTGGGGGTGCGGGAATGGGCAGTTATTGTTAATGGGTACAGAGTTTCAGTTTTGCAAGAAGAAAAATATTCTGGAGATAGATGGTAACCTAGCAATATGATGTACTTTATGCCACTGAACTATACCCTGAAAATTATGTATATTTTTAACACAATTTCTTTTAAAAACCTTGTCAGACTTGGAAAGCCCAGACTTCTGATTCTGCCATGGCTAACTTATTCCTACAGTTCACAAGTCTTATTCTGTCCCAGAGCTTAAATAAGATGGTTACTTTCCAGCCCGGGCATGACAAATAGGGTTAAATTTATATGCCTCCGGCCAGGGCTGCCTGGGAGAACGGGTTAAGAAGGATCCTGAGGTCACATGCAGGCTCAGTAGGAAAGAAAACCAGGAGCAGCGTTTGTCACAGCTGCAGGGGGCTGGAGACAGGCTGCCAAACGGACAATTGCTGTTGCCATCCTGCTGCCCAGTGAGTGGTCGAAACTCAGGATACTGTGGCTGCTTCTGAGGTTCTTGCTTTCAATTCCCCACCAGCCTCCCCATGGAACAGGCCTTCTTGCTTTCCACTACCCAGGAACTACTTCTCCTGTACCTTGTCACCTTTTCCAGTCAGGGACAAAAGTTTGCAACTCTGCTACCATGGACAGTTGTTCTTCCTTTCTGTTTGAGGACAAGCCTCTTACCCAGAGAGTTCAATCATTCATTCATTCATTCATTCAACATTTATTAACGCATTTATTATGTGCCATTTACTTGTTCCAAGCACTTGGAATGCGTTGGGGAACAAAATAGATAAGAATCCAAGCCTTCAGGTGTTTTACATTGTAATAACAGGAGACAGCAATAAACACAAAATTAAAATAAGAAAATATGGCAAGATACTGATGCTATGGTAATATAACAGTAGGTCAAGGAGGGGGGTGGGTTTGGGAAGACAGTGCTACTGGTAGTGCCAGGATTACTGATAGTATGAGTACCTAGGGAAAGGGCTTGTTTCCTACATTCAAGATGTGCTGTGCCCCCTCCCAGCCCAACAGCATGATCGCATCGTAAGTATTCAATCACTACAAGATCCATACGAGAATTACACACATTACGTCCAACACCAGAAAAGAGGAAATCACCTAAGTGCCCTCCAGATTTGAAAAGGATTAAATCAATGTTGGTATAGCCATATGGTGAAATATCAAGAGACACTGAAAATAAGGGATTTTATTTATTAACTACATACGGTGACAGAAGACTACTAGATTTATTGCGGAGATCACTTTGTAAGGTATAAGAGGGCAGACCCCCCTAAACCAAACTTATCTTCCGGAGGACGGGCCCCTTGTGGTACAGGCTTACCCCACTAGGTCAGTGGTCTAGGAACCCATCTGTATCAGTGCACCAGCTGGCATTGTTGTGAGAGGATGTGCTTGGCTTCAGTGAAGTTTTTCTTTTTGTAGACTCTTTCAAAGTGCTTGCCCATTTCATGATGGGTGATTTATGAGTTCACATGCCCACATTGGTCTGTGTTCAGCAGTTTTTGACCAAAAACAGCATGATCCTCATGCTCCACCCTCCTTATTTACTGGCTCTCACCCTGAGCAATTTTTTTTGTTTGTTTGTTTCTCTGGATGAAAAAAGTCCTCAAAGGCAAATGTTTTGCCGGTGTGTAAGAGGTGAAACAAAAAATGGCAGAAGCACTTAAAAGGCATCAAAGTCAATGAGTTCAAAAACTGTTCTGAGCAAGATAAAAGCATCTCACTAGGTGTATTGCATCAAATGGAGAGTACTTTGAAGGTGACTGAAGTTAAAACATGTAAGAATAAATACACAATTTTTTATAAATAAATTCCTGGTTTTTTGGATCCCCCCTCATATAAATGTTGAATCACTATATTGTACACCTGCAACTAATATAATACTGTCAATTATAATTTAGAATAAATTTTTTGAATGGGATTGTTTCCAATCTCTCATAAAGGTAGTCATATTTTAGAATAAATTTTCAAAAATAAAACCTCCTCTAAGGATGCTTGGCTCCCCACCACCTAATTCTAAGTCCCCAACTCCAGGGAGTCCAGCCACCTTACCCTTGGATCTTGAAGCTGGCAGGCCATCAGCGTCACACAGCTGTGTTACCAGAGACACCGTGAGCGGCGGCTAGACAAGGTCAGAGAGAAGGGTGAGAGCTGATATGTCTGCTGGGCTCTGGCTGTGTGCCAGGTACTGTTCTAGAGCTCTACATTTTGGCCTCATTTAATTTTTACCAACAACCATCTGGGTAACTACTAATATTCCTATTTTATGGATGAAGAAACTAAGGTTCACCAAGATTAAATAAGTTGTCTGAAGTCATTCGGTTAAAAGAAGAGGAGCTGAGATTTGAATCCAGGTCTCCCTGTTGCCTCTCCAACCATGTTTCAGAAACCAAGAAGCTATCTATGGCTATCAAGCATGTCTAAGTTCTCATAAATAACATTTCTTAACCTAACTTTTGACTGTGTGTTATATATTAAATACTATGCTAAAACACACACAAATTGCTCATTAACTCTATCACTACCTTGGGAATGAGATACTATTATCATCCCCATTTTATAGATGAACAAACTGAGGCCCAGAGAGACACCAGAGTCCATGCTGTGTGTTGTTTTCCATCCTTACTCAGTAGCTGCAGGTCATGCTGTGGATGCCTGAGGAGGGGTGGTGCACTAGAGCACTCAGTTGGAAGTCAGAGCAGCTCACCTTCAGCTCCTATGCCTGCTGTTCATTCTGTGGTCTTGGTCTTTCTGGAGCCTGATGCCCTTATTAAAAAAGTATCTGCTTTTTCCTACTCCACAGGATTTTTAAAAGAATCAATCAAGATAATAAATCCCCTGAAAACTGTAAAGTATTAAACATGTATAGTCACTCCATTAGGAATGCACAGGACTGTAACAGAATATCTGATCAACAGTGGTTTCAGCAAATACAGGTTGATTTTTTTTTTTTCCCCCACATAGCCAGAAATCTGGAGATGTGTTTCTGGCATTATCAGCTACTCAGTGATATGATCATCTCTCTTTGTAGCTTACCATTTTTCTTCCCATAGCATGCTGGCTCATCACCCTTGTGCCTACCACTTCTGGTCACAACTTGGCTCTCATAACACAGATATCACACCTGCATTCAAGAAAGGAAGACAAGACATAGGAGGCCATATCTGCCCCCATTTACCAAGAAAGCAAAAGCCTTCCCAGAACTGCACTAGCATATTCTCTTCATGTCTCACTGGACAGAAACATCAATCTAGGCACTCCTCCTCACCACCGAGGCTAGGGCCACGGCTGGTATCTCACTTTCTCAGCCCCTATAGTGGGGTCAGGCAAATAAAACAGGATTTGAGGGCGGATTTTTGTCAGCGATCTTACAATGTTTGCCTCAGTTAGTATTATAAAATCAAATTCTGGCTATCTGTATGTTTAACTACTAACCCAAGACTCTAAAACCTCCTTTATTATTACAAAAATCATCAGTACAAATTTAAGTGATATCCAGTCATGTCTGTGTTTGGGTGCCCTTATTTATATTTTTCACCTTGATAAACATAGAACTTCCTTAATTATTCAAATAAAGGAATTAACTTGCAGGGCTTTCTATTTTTTTGTTTGTTTGTTTGTTTGCAGAAATCCAGAGGGAAAGAAGAGAATTGGTAACGCAAATTGTTACAACTACCACAAGAAGACCACACAGTGGACCACGGGGTGACCCAGGCCCTGGAAGACCAAATAACAAAACCAGGCCCAGTGTCCAAGAGGATTCCGAAGCCTTCAACCCAGACAACCCTTACCATGTGCGTACTGGTGTTTGCGTGACATGCTCAGATGAATGCACCAACCCTAACACTGAGGTGGTGGTGCTTCTAGTTGAGGCTTCAAGGGAGCATTTAGAGTTCAACTGAGGCATTCACTCAACATTTTAAAGATACATCTTCATTTGTTCGTTGTAGGGTTTATAGATGTGGATAAGAATACTTAAGCATTGCCTCTGTAGGGTAAAATCCTGATTGGTTGTAACCCTTATTCAAAGTTGTTTTCTGTGCTCTCATTTTCTTGAGTCACAGGTGAATCTATAAAGACAAACTCAAGTCAGGAATTTATTTTAAAATGTTTCCAAGAGTGTACTCGAAGGGCAATACACGAATGAAAGTATTTTTCCCCTACCTTTTATATCCACTTTATTCATCCCTTCAAGAGACATTGGTTAAGAACCTGCTTTCCCAGGCCCTGTGCACACAGACAGGCAGGGACTTCTGCCCTCAGGGACTCTCAGTCCAGTCTGGAGACAGAGTCATACACAGATAAAACACTTTAGACTAACACATTGAGAAATGGTGTCTGGAAGGATGACACTAACATGCTAAAAACTTCTCAAATCTCAAATCTTCCACAAAATATTATTTACCATTACTACACTTTGCAGGAAGTAGAAGTAGAAAATAAGTATTTATTTGTAACTACGGTTATAATGGAAAAAATATGGCATTTTAAAAAAAGTATAAAAGGGTATAAAATGAATAGTGAGTTTCCCTTCTATCTCAGAGCCCTCCCCAGAGCAACCTGTTAACAATAGCTACTTGGCCAGTTTCTTTGCTTAAGTACACACACACACAATTTTTTTTAAAGATTTTATTCATTTATTTTTAGAGAGAAGGGAAGGGAAAAAGAGGAGAGAAACATCAATGTTGCCTCTCATGTGCCCCCTACTGGGGACCTCATCTGCAACCCAGGCATGTGCCCTGAATGGGAATCAAACCAGTGAGCCTTTGGTTCGCACGTCCAAGTTCAATCCACTGAGCTACACCAGCCAGAGTGCACACACACACAATTTTAACACAAAAGATCACATGTAACTCCAGTACCTTGCTTCCCAGTTACAGTATTTTGAAGATTGTTCTGTATCTCCTAGATAGATCTACCTCATTCATTTTAATGTCCACATCATATTACATTCTGTGGATAGATGCACAGAAACTTAACTAGTTCTACTTTGATGAACATGTAAATTTCCATGTTTGCAAATACTGTTGATAGTATACAACCTATACACACATGCCTTGTAGGGTTATGGGAAGGTATCAATGAGGCAAAGCTCTTACTTAGTACAGTGCTTGGCACATAGTGTCCATCAATTTGCTCAGTGTTAGCTGTTAGTCTTACTATACCTTTTGTACACATGGGGAAATACATCTAACATAAATACTGACTTGTAGGTCTGCTGGGTCAAGGTAGACAGGAATTTTATATTTTAATAGAGAATACCAAATTGTCTTCCAAGGAATTATACCAACTGCATGTCTTCAAATAATAATAAAAGGACTTATTATCAACTTTTTAAAAAACCTTTACCAGTTTTGGGGGGCATAAAATTTATCTCTTGGTTGTTTTATCATGCCTGTCTTTAATTACGTGTATGGTCAAGAATCTTTACATATACAGATAAGCCATTTGTGTATTTTTTTCCTATGTAACCTCTTCAGGTCTACTCTGTTGCATGTGTTGCAAATATATTTTCTAGTTTATCATTTTAGACTAATATATTTTAGAAATATTTAGAGCAAAAAGTATTTTTTAAACAACCCAAGGCTCATCAGAGTATTTTGGACACTACAGTACTTCATTACCTAAAACTCAAAGAATAAAAAAGGAAATAAAATCAGAATAGGCAAACAGAAAATTTAATACAGTTCATTCCCCAGGTGGCTGGGTTTTAGCTCAATCTGGTTCCGGGGGGAAAAGGCATCAGCCCCTTTTTAGGACAGGAGGCTGACTTTGCCTGCCTGGCTTCCAGACTTGAGTGATCCACATTCTCTTAAAAGCTCCAATTACATCTATTTTTTTCCTTTACTCCATGTTCACCTTTAAGCAGAAACACCTCCCTATGACCTCAGTCCACATATTTCTTTAAAGAAGTATTTTAGAGCAACAACCTGAAATTTCCTCCCAACTTTTTAATCCTAACAAGGTTTGCTGAAACCCTGGATAAAGAAATCTCAATCAAAAGGCTTGACTCTCCCTGCCCCAAAGAGTCAGCTATGATTATTGAGGTGGTTTTCTTTTTTTGTCCCAGATAAACCTATTTCAAGAGATAAGCAAAGAAAAAGGGAGTCTGAAAATACAAAATAATGGTATAAGAGTAAATATTGAGATGACAAAATTCGAACATATGCTATATGAGGTGGTGTGAAGGAATTGTTAATTTTGTTAGGTGTGTAATGCCAGTGTAGTTGTGCAGGTAAATATTCTCTTGTTTTGGAGGTACATTTTAATGTACTTATGGGTCAAATCTCACAGTACCCTCAATTCTTTTTAAATTCATTTCAGAATTTTATCAAGCAAATTTGACAAAAGGTTAACAATTGTCAAATCTAGATGATGTTCAGCATACAATTTTCTTCACTTTCAGTATGTTCAAAATTTTCCTAATAAAAAGCACCATCTCTCTCCAAAAAAGTTAAGTGAACTTTTTTGGACCAGAAAAGGTGACCGGACTGCTAAATTCACTTTGCTCAAGCCTGTGTTTGGTGCTGCACCTGCCTAAGTCCAGCTACCTCCAGGAAAGAGGCTTAAACTGAATAAAGGATTTACTTAGCAGTAAGGGCTTCTGATGTAATTCAATACCATATTAAAGAGGATACAGAAACTATACCCCTAGATATCTATAAATAGTTAAGCCACATAGGTAAATTTGACAGTTTTGGCAAGTTTGTTCCAGTTCTGTGATCTCTCCAGTGGTGAAAAACATAGTTTTGTAGGTAATTTTTACTTAATTGATATGATTTTGTGTTTATGTAACTCTAATTATGGCACCCAGAAACTAAAAGGTAGTTTAAGGTCTGCAATTTTTACACATTATATGGTGCCTTTTCCTGACTGTTGCAGACCCCTTACATTCAAACAACAGCAGAAGCTAAATGACTCCAGTGCAATTAGAATAGCAACCTGTTAGCCTGTATTAATGAGGATCAAAGTGTGCTCCCAGGAGACCTGAAAGCCGTTTACTACAGGATGGCACTGGTGGCCACTGACTTAAAATTAGCAGGGGCAGAAATGCTACTTGTGAATCATGATTCCTTTTTGTTGCCTATTTAAAACAAGATGAGTCACTATTGAGTGGTAACCATGGCTCATTTAAAGCATGGAGAAACTTCACCATAACATTTAAAAAACAAACAAACAAAAACTCAACACACACACACTCACCTTCCTGCCCGTGACAGATCAGGTAGGTGTTAAGTTCCTTAATGTCAGAAGAAATTCTGAATTAGGTTGTGATTGAAAACTCCTTACAGAAAATCAAGAATACTGATTTCTTATAGTAGTGAAACATCCAGGATCTTATTTTAAAACAATGTGTTACAACGTTCTCATTATGGAGAAAACACAAATAATTCTTTTATTTCACAGCAGCAGGAAGGGGAAGGCATGACATTCGACCCTAGACTGGACCATGAAGGCATCTGCTGTATAGAATGCAGGCGGAGCTACACCCACTGCCATAAGATCTGCGAACCCCTGGGGGGCTACTATCCGTGGCCCTATAATTATCAAGGTTGCCGTTCAGCCTGCAGAGTTATCATGCCATGTAGCTGGTGGGTGGCCCGAATCTTGGGCATTGTGTGAAGTCACTTCATACACCAGGTGCTGGAAAGGAAGAATTAATCCCAGAAATGACCAAAGTATAAAGTATCTTGATGCTGAAGGAACCACAAAGTATTTTATACTCAGTCTAAGTGATGTTCTTTCACACTTTTAACATGATTTTCTCCATTGCTTTACAGAACTTTATCCAGAATGTGCAAATGTGCTGAAAAGGTAGTCTAAAATGTCATAATAATCCTTTTACTACTTGCTATTTTTTATTTGCTTTGCCCATAAGGCCTGCTTATAAGACCTCCTTCCCAAGCTACTTTGAAATAAACATGAAAATTTACAAATTTTCAAAAATCTCATGTACACTGGAGTTTTTTTAACCAAGTCACTAATTAAGTTGTTCTGTTATTTGTTCAGAATTCCTGTTATTCTTAACCTTTATTTTCTTCCCAATGTTGCAAATGTGCTCCCAAATTTCGCAGATAAAAACACAAACAAAAAGTAAAACGGGACACTTAATGGAATTTACCTGAAAGTAAACATTATAAACCTCAATGTGGGAGCTCATGGGAAATTCTCTTAAAGTTATTTATTTATTTATTTATTTATTTATTTATTTATTTATTTATTTATTAGAGAGAGGGGAAGTGAAGGAGAAAGAGAGAGGGAAACATCAGTGTGGTTGCCTCTCACACGCCCCATACTGGGGACCTGGCCTGCAACCCAGGCATGTGCCCTGACTGGGAATCGAACCAGCAATACTTTGGTTTGCAGGCCAGTGCTCAGTCTACTGAGCCACAGCAGCCAGGGCAGAAATTCTTGATCTATAGTATGTGCTGGCATGTGACTAAGAGGTGGCTGCCCTATGTTAATAGCTACCTCCAGGAAAAGAGCATTAGGATAAAGAGGGAAAACATTGCCAAAGATAAATCAGACTTGTGGGAAGAGGACTTTCATTGACATTCTGAAAAGCTGGTCTTCACATTCTTTTTACTATTTTCAATAAGTGCTCATTGGGCATTAAGAAGTGTAATGATTCCTACCTCTGTAGTGCAAATCAGGCCGTTGATGTAGCCCAATTACCAATTAGTTACTCTCTTAGTAACAGGGCTGACAGTGCTGCTTGGCAGATACGGTTGAGTTAGAATGGCTTATTTATTTATAATGACATAAAGTCTCTCAGGAAAGTTAACAAGAACAAGGACTCTTTTGAAGGAAGATGAGCAGGTATTTCATATTTTTGACATATTAGTTCTGAACACCACAATTTGAGAAAAAAACTCTAAGGAAAACAAAAAGATTTCCAAAACAAATATTCAGAGATGAAAGATATTGATACCAAGATCTCATTACTGTCTCATATTCTAAATACACCTTATCAGTGTACATTTAGTGTTTCCGTAACACTAAATGTACACTAACTTGTCTGTAATTTGTCTCTAAAATTGTACAGAATTTTAAAATTGTGGTTATCAGTCAATGCTCATATTCCTGCATTTAATGCAACATACAGCAAGCTAGGTCTCTGGAGAAAAAAGGTATAAGGAACTACACACACTGGATTATATGTGATGCTCAGTGTTCTCAGGCAGCAACTACTTCCTGCAGAGTTATGAATTTTACATGTTTAATCTTTGAAATGCTTGTCATTCTACCAAGCAAATCCATGCCAATGGTTCCACATACCATCTCTCACCTCACCACCTTGCAACCTGGACTAGATTCTAGAACTGAAAAGGGGGAAAAAAATGACTCATTGACCCCAGCCCAGAAGAGCCTGTATGGTCTCATGAGAGATACAGATAATCAGGATTCAGTACACCAAAGGCCTTAATAAAGGTGGGAGCACTGGGCTCTGGCTGGATGGCTTGATTAGAACATTGATCCTGGACTGGGGAACATACCTAGGTTGAGGGTTTGATCCTCAGCTGGGGTGTGTACAGGAGATAACTGGTAGATGTTTCTCTCTCTTTTTTTAAAAATCAATAAACATGCACAATTTACAACAGCCAAGTGTTGGAAGCAACCTAGGTGCCCATCAGTAAATGAATGGATCAAGAAACTATGGTACATTTACACAATGGAATTCTACGCAGCCGAAAGAAAGAAGGAGCTTATACCCTTCTTTGGTAGCATGGATGGAACTGGAGAGCATCATGCTAAGCGAAAAAAAAACAGGCAGAGAAAGACAAATACCATATATGATCTCACCTTTAACAGGAACCTAATCAACAAAATAAACAAGCATAATATAACCAAAGACAATGAAATTGAGAACAGGCTGACAGTCACCAGAGGGGAGAGGGGAGGGAATTTCAGGGGGAAAGGGGAAGGGTTTAGAGCAACAAATATAAAGGACACATGGACAAAAACTAGGGGGGTGGAAATGGGAGGGAGGTGGGGAGGGCTGGGGTGATGGGCTGGGATGGGAGTAAAAGACAGAAAACTGTACAATTAAAATTAAAAAAAATCAATAAACATGTATTCTTGGGGCCTCTTCTTGGAGGAAGAGGATGCCTTTGCTCCATCTTCAAAGATGAGCATGTTAGCCACGTGAGGGTGACAGAGGAGGGGCATTCCAGGCAGAGAGAGCAGTTCTAGTACAGCCAGAGATTTTTAAAGTTAATTGGCTTATTAAGGGGCAAGGAGGAAGTCGTGGGGTACAAGTGGGCAGAGCATTCAGATTGAGGTAGGAAATACTAAATGAAAATGTAGACAAAAATAGTATCTTATGTTGCATGTTAACCTGAATTCATTTATTTATTTGGTAGATAAGAAATAGGGAACCAATCAAAAGGTTTCAGGGAAGGAAGGGGCAAGGAGGGGGCTGGTTAACTTTCCATTTTAGGACTGGTAGCTTTCCGTGTGAAAGCAGGTGCCAGATTTAAGGAAGCAAGCATGTCACTAGGTAAAACTGCCTCTTGAAAAGGGGCTCCCTTTTCAAAGCACCATAATTATATGAAAATACAGGAGATGAATAATTTACTTAACACTAGATAATGCAATTATCACAAGATAATTCTGAAAAGCACTAAGTAGTCATGGAAGTCAACTTGGGGAAAAAAATACCAATGTTTTAAGGGAAGGAGAAAACTCAAGTTTGTTTTAAAAGGTAGTAATGGTAGTAGACTCAAATTTTGCTCAAGGTAGAAAACTAAAGGCCTCCTCTGAAAGAGAAATCAAGTGTACAGAGAGAGAGAGGACACTGCAGAACACAAACTTTTCACAAATTGGTACTAATCCACAGATTGTTTCACAGGCCAGTCCAAAAGCTGTGTATGCATGTGTGTATATTTCTTATTTTATAGATTCTGATTTAATTCTTAGTGGTGTTGCAAACCAATCCTAATGGACATCATGGGTTGATTTTCAAAGTTTTAAGTCTGACTCAGACTGGAAGGGCTACTGTAGTCTTAGATGTGATCACTGCTTTTGAGTAAGCACACAGAATATGAAGAAATGGTATTGCTGGGCTCTTAAATGTATAAAGCTCTGTGTTACATTAATATACCTCATTGAAATATGGCAACAAACTTTCACTGCAATTTTAAAAACTTGTTAACCTAATCCTTAAACCTCCTATCTCCACCACCTAAAATAGCCGTTGACACTAAAAAAGTAAATATATTAGGAATAGTCACTTATTCCACTCAACAGTTCTTTTATCTGTAGTGCCAGCACCTGTTTACTTTTAATATACTTTATTGATTATGCTATTACAGTTGTCACATTTTCTCTCCCCTTTATTCTCCTTTCCCTGAACACCCCCTTCCACCAGTATTCCACATTAGTTCATGTCCATGGGTCATACATATGTTATTTGGCTTCTCCATTTCCCATACTATTCTTAATCTCCCCCTATTTTGTACCTACCATTTATGCTCCTTATTTCCTGTACCTTTTCCCCCATTCTCACCCCTCTCCACTGATAACCCCTCCATGTGATCTCCATTTCTGTGTTTCTGCTCCTGCTGTTTGCCTAGTTCGTTTTTGTTATAGGTTCAGTTGTTGATAGTTGTGTTTGGTGTCATTTGACCGTTCATAGTTTTGATCTTTTCTTAGTTAAGCCCCTTTAACATTTCACGTAATAAGGGCTTGGTGATGATGAACTCCTTTAACTTGACCTTATCTGGGAAGCACTTTACCTGCCCTTCCATTCTAAATGAAAGCTTTGCTGGATAGAGTAATCTTGGATGTAGGTCCTTGCCTTTCATGACTTGGAATACTTGTTTCCAGCCCCTTCTTGCCTGAAAGGTTTCTTTTGAGAAATCAGCCGACAGTCTTATGGGAACTCCTTTGTAGGTAACTGTCTCCTTCTCTCCTGCTACTTTTAAGATTCTCTCCTTATTTTTAATCTTGGGTAATGTAATTATGATGTGCCTTGGTGTGTGCTTCCTTGAGTCCAACTTCTTTGGAACTCTGTGGACTTCCTAGACTTCCTAGGAGTCTATTTCCTTGGCCAGATTGGGGAAGTTCTCCTTCATTACGTTTTCAATTTCTTGCTCTTCCTCTTTGCCTTCTGGCACTATGATGCAGATGTGGAACACTTCATTGTCCCAGAGGTTCCTAAGCCTCTCCTTTTTTTTAATTGTTTCTTCTCTCATGGTTCAATGTTTATTTCTTCTTTCTACCCCAGAGTCCTGGTTTCCTTCCCTTCACTGGTTTCCAGTGCATTTTCCTGTTTCACTCACTATGCATAGCCTTCACTTCTTCCTCTATTTTGCAACCATACTCAACCTTCTGCGAACATCCTGATTACCAGTGTTTTGAACTCAGCATCTGATAGGTGGGCAATCTCTTCACTTATTTTTGTAACTTTGCATATTTTTTGTGTGTGTCAGTGCACTTGTTATATAGTAAGGGGTGGAGCCTTAGGTATTCACCAGGGTGGGGCAACCCACCTGGCTGTGTTGTGATGTCATATATAGAGCAGGGGTCCAAGAGGGAACAATGCTGCTTGCCTGACTCTTGGCCAGCTTTCAGTCACTTCCCCACTACCCACAAGCAAATTGGGCCCTTCTGGTGCCGATTCCTGGGTGGGGGACTTATGTTCTAGGACCCTGTGGGTCTCTCCAACAACACTCCTGTGAGGCTGGGAGTTTCTCCCACTGCTGCAACCACCACAGGTTTTTATAGTCAAGAGATTTTGAGGCTGTATTTCCCGGCACTGGAACCCTGGGTCACGTGGTCTTGCCCCCCCCACACACAAATGTGGGACCAGTCTGCCAGCCGCTGTCCCACCCACCCGTCCTCCAATTGCCACCTTGCCAAGAGTCCCCTCCGGCCCAGCTGCCCATCTCCACTCCTCCTACCAGTCCGCATGCACAAGGGCACCTCTTTAATTCCTTGGTTTTTGGACTTCCATAGTTTGATTTTTTTCTGATAGTTCTGGTTATTTTTTGGTTTTAAATTTGTTATCCTCCTTTTGGTTGTGAAAAGGCAAAGTTTATCTACCTATACCTCCATCTTGGCTGTAAGTTAACAGTTTACTTCTTACACTACAGGTTTTTATACTCTGAAATGTAAGCTATATTTTTAAAAATTAGAAATTCCTTGTATAAATGGAATGCTTTTCTTTCTGTATAAGCTGAATATGCTGATTTGTTTTATGCATATTTTATAGAAATGGTCACAATTTCTTTTAAATTAACTGATTTATTGAGGAAGAAGAGAGGTGACAAAAATCTACATGCATAAATAGTCCTAGCACTGTATCTCAAACATAAAGGTATAAATCTGAGAATCAAAGATGCAATCTTTAGCAAAAATGTTTTACAAGTGGAGTTTTGGTGTTCATAATAGAAAGCTGAACAACTTTTAAAGGACTTTTGTACGTATATGCATCCTCATATTCACTTGAAAAAGGCCTAATATTAAGAATCAAATTTATAAAAGTGTTGACTTTTAACAATAAAAGGACTCACCATAGATTTTATTTCAACTGTTTACATTCAAAAGTAATAAATTTTCAATTTACATGTGGTTTTTAGGTACTTACTGTGTAAAGGTAAGTATATCTGTATATATACATTTATGCAAAACCTGGTGAATAGCTGATGTTATTTTCTAAGTTTGGCTTACTAAACATTTCCCACATCTTAACAGCTTTTAAATCAAATATATAGAAGTCAGTCTTTATTAGGGTATGAATGATAAAAATAGATAATGGGAATGGAAAGAGTATACAACTTAAGCTATAACTAAGTCCCTAGGTTTAAACCCCAAATTATTAAAACACCATGTTTCAAGAGGCATATCCCACTAAGTTCCTTCTGAGTTTAGTAACAGCTTCACAGATGTTACATGTCATATTCTTGTTCTTGTTCTCTTTGTGCTGGATCCTTTAAAAAAATTCTCTTCATATCCAATTCCTATGATTAAATCAGAACTCTACAAAATTTAACCTTTTCCTCATCTCTAACATGGTTACAAAAAGTTTAATAGCAACTAGAGAACTTGGAATAATATCTATATACATACTTAAAAAACTAGTATTATATTTGCAAATTTACTTGCAATTACTTTAAAACCAAAATGTGATGATTTCTGTGTCATACTGTCCTTCAGCTTTCCAAGGTATGGATTTAATTGCCAAAAATTTTCAAAATCCAAAACAGTTTTTTTCAACTACCTATATTTCATTACTCTAGACTTATTACCCATCTTCTTCTAATGAATTTTTGCTTTATACTGACATAGTCAAAGGTCTGGAATAAGTCAGGCATGAATCTTAATTTTCTCTTAACACATCAAGCTTTTGAAGGCAACTGGTTTCTTTTCAATTAAAACCATATTCCTACCTCTTAATGAGGTAACTATAAAATTATGCAGTAAAAAAGATCTCCAGGGCATGTATCCTAACACAATTTACTCGAACTATTCAAACAGCACCATAATTTTTAGTATTCACTTAGCATCTATGTATAATCAGACAAGCAACATCTGAGAGTATTCCAGTTGCTAAAGGAACAGTGCTTCATTTCAGTACTATGCCATTGCTGTCCATGAACACTTAATATTTTAGTACTCGCTGCTCAACTGTAGTGGAATCTCAGCAGTGATACGCTAGCATCTTGTCCAAATAGTCTCAATTTGTCTCTCTTAACTGAAACAGATTTTCTTTCATCACGTGCAGTACCACACAGTTATATGGATTCAATGCTTCATCATAATGACCTTTAGGTTCTAACAATAGCGGAACAGAAATAATCATGAGCATCTCTCCTCTGCTTTTACATCTATGTAAGGGGCAATTCTTCAAAGGAACAAGTGCCCAAATAGATTTTTACTCTTTTCTAAAATTTACTGGAAATAAGGCATTAGAGACGGTTAGTGCTAACTTCTCATTATTTTATCCTTCACTCTGTGAAATCGTGGTTTTTAAAGGCAATGCCCCAGGTCACTACATATTTCAGTATCACCAGTCATTAAAAACATAGATTTGCTGGGTCTTACCCTAAACCTACTGATTCAAAATCTCAGGAAGTCCGTTAAGAAAGCCTGGATTTAAAACTCCCCAGGTGAGAGTTACTCACCATTAAGTTTGAGTACCACTATCGTAGACTATACAGCAGCATATCTTAAGTATTACCTGTACCTTACCTATATACCTTAAGTTTTAGTTGCCTGATACTCAGGGTAACTGTCAGAAAGTCAGTGCAAGATTAGGGTAAATAATTTAAGTTTTAGGTGAGACTATGACTCCATCACCAACTATCTGAGTTTTGTTGAAGAATTGTTTATGAAGAAAACAGTATACCAGAGTGCTCTAGTGAAAAAATACGTCTGTGAAACCCAAGGCTGGACACAACAGTGTTTAAGATTTATTCAGCACTAAAGTTCTAATTTTCGGTTGTTTTGTCTCCTCATATTGACAGGGGATGGAATGCAAATACATGTTTAAGGCAGTAATAGGTACCAAAGCTACTTCTAGTCTTGGCAGATGGCCCGTAAAAACATGCCCTGCTGATCTGATTTCTACAATTCTATTAAACATAAAATTCTAAGCAACACTTATCCTTAAGTCCCTGTTCACAACCAGTTATTCTACTTAATCCAATTTTGTCTCAGTATCTATTCTGCTATAACTGTACTTATACTGCAGAATGAGAAATAGCTTTTCCTAAACAAAGATTACAACTAAAATGTGATATTACCTACAATCTAATATGTAAAGAAAAAAAAGGGATAAATAAGGTGAGTATTGAGACTGAAGGCTTCCCACATACCATTAACTCATATACCATAACTCAAACCACAGACATCAATACCATCAGGTATTCTGAGTAAAACTACATTGCAATCTGTTAGATTTATAAAGTGAATCTGACTTAACTATATGCACACTTGATAAAAAGTAGGGAAAATTGGGTAATATTTTGACAGCACTGAGGACAACAGAACATTAAGCTTGGAAAAGCCTTGATCTTTGCTACCATTGTCTCATCTCTATTACTTAGCAAGGTACCTCACAGCCCCTCTCACCCATCACTGATCTCAACCCCTTTCTCACTCCTGTACTGAAGGCTTCATTTGCTGTTCCTTCTGCCAGGAGTGGTCTTTTTCAGGTACCTGCAAGGCTCATTCCTTCACTCCCTGCAAGTCTGTGTTCAAATGTCACCTGCTCACCGAGTTCTTACTTGGTCTCCTACCCCCACTTTCAGCCACCGTAGTGTCCCATTTGCACTCAATGAGAACACTAAGGAGAATACACAGTATTCTTCCTTAGCACTTACATCTTATTTTCCACATAAGCTAAGCTCCATAACGGCAGGGACTTTTGTTCACCAGTGTCCCCCTACAGCCTAGAATAGCGCCTGGCACATACTTGGCACTCGTAGTGTTGCTCAATGAATGAATGGATGGATGTATCATGAATTATGTATTTTTTGCACTTAACCTGTATTATTCTAACACCTATGTTAAAGTGAAAACCTATGCCAAGAAAAAAGGTATATGGGTTCTGACTGAAAAGTGTATTTCTTTTGAAAGACCTCAAGGATGTTAATGTTAAAACATAAAACAACCCTCACCAGAGAGATTCACATAGTATTCAGTATCTCAAAAATTCTGGGGAGGTTTTCCAGACAAAATGTATTAGTAAGCAGTTCACATTCTTGCCAGAAGTTGGTATACTTATAAATGAAATTGCTTAACTCACTCCTGGTGTGCAGACCTTTCCATGTGCTTAAACCAACTGCACGTCTGGTTCTGTGAATCTCCAGCCTCCCTTACTCTACCCAAATTCCTTGTGCTCAAGATTTCTTCTGAAAGGATGGCTAACCTCGTCAGAAAATAAATTTCAGTCCTTTAACGAAACACATATTTTGGGCTTAAAACATTAAGGGCCAAAAAGAAAAAAAAGAGAATCTGAAAATTATAAACAACAAAAACTTGGATATTACACTTGCTGTGATTAGTTATGTAACTGCTATTCCTTCTAATAATGTAATTTAAGAACAAGCCAGACTTAGCTCCCATGACCTCTTGTGACCTTATGGTGAAAATCTACTTTAAAAATTACTATTGACATGGACAAAAACTGGTGCGGGGGGTAGAAATGGGAGGGAGGTGGGCTGGGATGGGAGTAAAAGACAGAAAACTGTACAAGAACAATTAAAATAAATTTAAAAAATAAAAAAAGGAAAAAAATTACTACTGTATCCATATTGATGAATAAATGATCGACTTCAAGGGCTTCATATAAAAAAAGTAAACTTTTAAAAGTCTAAGTTAGTTTGGGGTAAAGTAACAGTTTTAATACTTGAATATCCACAATGTGAAAGAGACTGTGTTCTTTACCTAACATCCAAAGCTAAGTAAAATAACACTAACTGAGCAGGGCACACAGGATAGACACCACTGCAAAAAACCCTGAAATCACTGAAACTGCAAGAGGTGCCATAATAAAAGCATGAACAAGGAGCGAACATCACAGCTGGAGCAGCAAAAACCTCCTGTAGATGTCATGGAATGGGGTTTCAGAAGAATACTGACATTCTGTTGGGGACATTTAAAATAAGGACATTGGGCATGCATCAACCTATCAACCAAATTCTGAGGGCCCATTCCCAGCCAGCCACTGCCCCGCACCCGATCCCCTCCACTTCTAAGCAGTTCATGAGGGAAGAAATGAGTCAGTGATAGTGACATGATAGAGAACACATCAGACTCTCAAAACATGCCCATGAGACACTATGGTTTGGGTATAATTCTATCACATGATCTAATGAATGCCTCAACCATTAGCAAATAACCCAATCCAGTTACTACAAAGTCAGCCTTTGGCAGTAACACAAGATTAAACAGTTTTCCTGGAGGTGGCAAAGAGTGCAGTTTTAACACATCAGCAGGAAACTGGAGCTTCTCAGGATGGGTAGAGGAAGCAATGCAAATGCACAGGATATTTAAACAGAGTAGAGGTCTACAAACTAAAAACAAGAACATGTAACAAACTATATGTGGCCCACAAAGCCTAAAATAGTCCCTATATGGCTCTTTACAGAAAAAGTCTGCTGACCCCTAGAGTATCCTTGTGTGGTTAAAGCTTAGGTATACAGTGAAGAAGTGACAGATGAAAACAAAAAATTTTCTTGAGGCTGAATTATGAAAGCCCTTTAATAGCAGGTATTATAGGCAGACTTGTTACCCTCCTTTTAGGAATGCCACTACTCAACAGGACTGAGAAAAAAATCAAGGACTTTATACTGAAGTAACATTTACTGATCACATACTTTGAGTCAGGACTTAACTCAAACCCTCACAATCCTGAGAAGTAATTTTCCTAGCGTTATAGATAAGGAAAAAATGTCAGATGAGTTACTAGTCCACAAATCACACTATTATTAAAATGCCAGAACTGGGAATTTATGATTCCAGATTCATGTTAGTATCCTTTCCACAATAAAACAGTTGCCTCTGTGGTAAAGTAGGAATGAAAGGAGTTATCATTTTGTAACTAATAAATAGCAAAATAATAGTAAAGCCAAGGAAATGCATTAGGTATCTTAGCATATTTCACGGGTACTAAATATATATCCCTAGCCTAACGTAGCTAACTTCATTAAAAGTGTTCATTGGTAGTCAATTATGTCACAGAAAAAGTCAATGCTAAGAGTACAAATGATCAACAAAAAGTGGTAACTGGAATTGGGGGAGAACCCCAAACGTAGGTCCACAGTGGTCCATGCATATACTTACCTTTGCTCCCCAGTGATTACCTTTGGGGTGGGGGGATGGGATTGATGAAACTAACTCTTGCAAAAATATCTACCAGATTCTCTAGACTGATGGAAACAACAAAATTCATAGTTCTCAAGGTATAGTGTTATTTGCACTTTGTTTTTATAAACTCTAGTAGTATTACTGTTCTGAGACTTAAATAATATCAAAGAACTTCTGAACGGAAGTCTCTTAACATTCTACATATAATTTGTACAAGTGTGGGTGGGAAGGGCCCAAAAAAGAATTATCTTCTGGAGGGCAGGCCCCTTGTAGTATAGGCTTCCTTCACTAGCTGAGTGCTCCAGGAACCCATCTCTATCAGTGTGCCAGCTCGCAATGATGCGAGAGGCTGTGCTCAGCTTCAGCGAATTTTTTTGAAGACTCTTTCCATGCATTTGCCCACTGCATGGTAGGCACCTTCCCACACCAGGCTGCTTAGTGTTGAGCAGTTTTGACCAAAAATGTCATGACCCTCACGCCCCCCACTCCCTATTCACCCACCTCACACCAAGTAACTTCTGTTTCCTTGGATGAAAAGAGTCCTCAAAGGGAAATGTTTTCTCATATGAAAGAGGTGAAACAAAAAACAGCAGAAGCAGAAAAGGCAGCAAAATCGAGTTCAAACACTGTTGTGAGCAGTGGAAAAAACATTTCAATTGATGTATTGCATCAAATAGAAAGTACTTTGAAGGTGACTGATGTTTAAACATAAGAATACACAATTTTTTAATAAATTCCATATTTTGGGGGTTCCCTCTCACATATTCTGCCACCATTAACACTTTTGATTCTTTTTCAGGTGCTGCTGAAGATACTTTTAAGCGCTACTTAAGCAAATGAAAATAACTACTCATTGAAATGTAAAACTTTTCGAGGACCTCTTATGCTCTCAAAGTATAAATTTTTAAAACTATACTAACAATTTTTAACTAGCTGATACACTTTCCTGAGACAGAATTCTGAATCTTGAAAGACTCTCTCTCTATATATATATATATGTATATGTATTTAAATTTTTATTTACTTTTTAGAGAGAAGGGAGGGAGAGAATATCGATGTATGAGAGAAACACTGATCAGATGCCTCTCGTATGCGCTTCACCCAGGAACTGAACCCGCAACTCAGTCATGTATGTGCCCTGACCAGGCATCAAACTAACAGAAAGGCTTTCAATAAGATTTAAAACTCTCTGTCTAAAAGCATATACAATAAGCTGATGCTATCTATAACATTAAGCACTGCTCTTGGTACTTTACATAGGTACATAACTTTTCAAAACCCTAGGAGCCAGATTTGTTTCTAAATCCAGAATTTTAGGTTTCAGAATACAATATAGATATACCATCTATTTTGTGACAACCTCAGCAGGATCTATGCTAACATTCTGTAATTAAACATATTGTTTCTGTAGGAAAGTATGACTATTCATATCATTCACAGCAGGTTTTTCCCTATTGAGTGATATGTACAAACAAATTTGGTTTTTAGAGCCTCTGAATTGGGAGAAATAATTGTGGAATTATATTAACTCATTCAACTCCAAATAGCCCATTTTTATAGACAGAAAAACTAAGGCACAGATATCAAGGACCAGTCTACTGTGTCACTCCACTAGTAAGCAATGTAGCAAGGATTTGATCCCAAGCAACCACTATACATACTGCCTTTTCATGTACTTAACAGAGCATTAAACATACTATATGCAATAGTTCATTATTAGTTAGTTGCATTGTATATTAGAGTTTCTTAAAGCTCACATACAGGCATTGAAGATGATTTTCCTCCTTTTTGTTAAACTACAAATTATCTTTGGGTAAACAGCATTGTTTTTAAAACATCTTTTTGTATAACAAATCCTATAATCATAGGGAAAAATAAAGTCAATGTGATTGTTATGAAAAGTCTCACTGCAAAGTAAGAATTAAAAGTTCTAATTTGAAGGCACAGAAAAGGTAACATTTAGAAGATTCTGGACAAGCTAAATTTCAGAATATATATACAATGCTAACACAAATGGAACAAAGGGACTAAACCTGAATTATTCCACATTTATTGAAGAAATCAGTGATATACTGACCCTACTACATGTATTTAGAACAAAAACTTGAAATAATCTTAACATTTATTTGTACAATGAAAACTAGTGTGAGAGCTCCCACATTTAAAGAATTTGATCAGCATAATGTGCCAGTCTTACACCTCCAGCAGTTGTTAACGACATTTTGTTTCTCTGTAATTGTCTGGATTTGGGAAAAACAGCACCTTCAACACCAATCAGGACAATCAGAGGCACAAATTTGTATTTCTAGGAAGCTTTCCTGCTTAAGAAACTGATAATATTCTGATCTTTAGGAGTATCGTTCCACCCATGTACAAGAATTATTCAATAATTCAACTTGCCCTGGCTACGTGGCTCAGTTGCCTGGAGCATTATCCCATGCACCAAAGGGTTGTAGGTTCAATACCCAGTTGGGGCACATACCTAGGTTGCGAGTTCAATGGCCAGTCAGGGTGCAAATAGGAGGCATACGGGGTACATAAATACTGATCAATACTCCTCTCTCTCTAAAATCACAAATATGTCCTCAGGTAAGGATTTTAAAAAACTGTAATTCAACTTGCACATTATCTGCTTGTCAAAAAGCACATTTATTAATAAAAATCACTGTACACCCAACATGTGCCTGAAGCAGTAGTCACAGTTGTTAAATGCACGGGCACTGGCGTCTGACAGGTCTGGATTCAAATGTCAGCTTCCTCACTTACCAGTGGAATAAATTTGGGCTAAGAACTTAACGTTAGCCTCATTTTTTAAAAAATCTGCAGCAACAGCACGCGATCACTACTTGACAATGCTTTTATAAATGAGGTAGTATATATAAAGCAGTTAGTGACACCTGGCCCGTAAAAAGTACTAGTACAGAACAGCTACCACTGCCATTGCCCTAATGGGTTAGCAATATATATGATTTTAGTTGATTTAGGGGGCAAGTTTACTGAGGTAGGAAGAGAGGCTAAGAGTTAAATTAATTTCAGAAGCAAATCACAAGGATGACTCCAAATAATAACATCTGTGAGCAATTCAGTACCTCCAATTTATCTTTATGCTCCTAAACATGTCTAAAATATAATCTCTTGGTGTGTATAAAATGATCTTACAAAAGAATATGCACAGTTGGAGACAAAGGAAACTAGATGAATATTGATGACCCCTCTTAACAAAAAGAGGAAGGGATTAAGATGTGCAAACTGCCAGTTATAAAAACAGTCCTGGGGATATAAAGTACAGCACAGGGAATATAGTCAATAATATTATAATAACTATGTATGGTGTCAGATGGGTACTAGGCTTATCAGGGTGATCACTTTATAAGTTATATACATGTCTCATCTCTATGATGTGCACCTGAAACTAATGTAATACTGTATATGAACTGTAACTGAAAAAATTAAAAATAACAAAAAATAAAACTATACAACTTCCTGGCAAAGAAACCATTATTTTGCCCTTTTAGCTTTTATTATTCGTTTTTCCTTGGTGCCTCCCTCCAAGGCAGATACAACTGAAATCTGTATTCTTATGGGACTATAATAGCAAGTATGAGTGCAAAGAAACACTTCTCTAAAGCTGATTACAGAGAAAAATAGCTGTCATAGCAAACAAAAACACATACACACCACCCAGAAATTTTCTACCTACTTTTGGCAATGTCAGTAACAGCTACAAGTTAGGGAGATGCATACTAATCTGAGCAAGGAAGATCCCAATAGAATTAAGGTGCACTGGGCAGATCAGATGGTAAATTACTAGGCAACACTGGTCTGCATCAGTGATGTATCTCAGAGGTCAATGACATAAAGTGATAATGTAGATAACTGGGGAAGAAGAAAAGAATGGTAAAATGGGAAAGGATAACCAAATATGTAAGTATTGAACTTAAAGTTAAACTATTTAAGTTAAACTATTGAACCTAAATTAAAATTAAACTATTCATAACAATAGTAACAATACCTCCATTTAAAATGTTTACTGAAATTTATCTAAAAAATTTATATAGGACAGTCCAATTCTTTTCTTCCTTGTCCCATATAGTAGTAGCTTGCTAAGAAATTCTTCTCTCTCTGAGTCAGGAAGTCAATAACAATAATGATTCAATGTTCTGCAGTTACTGACTATCCCAAATCTAAAGAATGAAAATAATTTTAAAATTGTAATTATTAGTGCAAACCATCCTTTCCCTCGATTCCATATAGATAGAAAAAGCATATTTTTTTAAAGTGGCCAGGAATTACCAATATTAAAGACTGAACTTATTAGTCAGTAACCAACTCCAGGTGGATTAGAATACAAAACAGAATTACCAAAATTGACCCGATGTGTAAAACCTATGTTGTATCCATCAAGGTTACTTGATAGCAGATTTCGAAGCTGCAGATCATCCCATCAAGATTTTTTGAAGATAGTGAGAAAATTCTGCTAAGTCATCAAGGTGCAAGTGATTACAGAAATCAGGAAAAGACATGGAGAATTTAAGAGTAAGAAAAAAATGGACTCCAGGATTGAAATTTAAAAAGAAATACTAAGTGAAAAACATGTACAAAACATACTGAGAAACAAAAGGTCAAACAGAAGTATTATGAAAATCAAAATTTGAGATCTGAAAATGGGAGTCTAGGGAAAAAATGAGACCAATTAATAGCTAAGATAACAGAGTAAAGTTATGGGGTTCTTAAAATGAAGTTTTTAACTTTCTGGAAGCTTACAAATTTTCATTATAATGCTGAAAGAAAAGCAGTACTTTAGGACAACAATCTAACCTATTTCTTCAAATTCCCTTCTTTACCAATAAATGTACTATATTTAGATCAGGTACATTTTATAATTTCATAATGTAAATCATGTATATTAGAAACTCTATTTGCCTCAGCAAAATTCTGAATCCCAGAACACCACTAAATAAACCTTGCCAAAAGGTAAGCACTTTAGACATAATGTATTCTCTAAAATACAAGAAAACTAGTACTAATTTTTTTAAAAGGCAAACTTCTATTACAATAGTATCATTCTTAACAAAGAAAAAGTTACTCTAAGTGGCAAAAATGTTTCTGTATTTAGAATCATAGGCTTTTCTTTTATTTTTGTTTTTAGAAAGAGAAAAAGAGAGAACAAAACATTGATTATTTTTGTTGTTCCAAATATTTATGCATTCATTGGTTGCTTGTTGTTGTGCCCTTACTAGGGATCGAGCCCACGATCTTGGTGTATTGGGGATGATGCTCTAACCAACTGAACTAACCAGCTAGGGCTCTTGGACTTTTAATTATAACTCTAAGACCCTATAGACTATTTACAGATGCAGCAACTACCAGTAAAACAGAAAACCTCAATCTGATTAATAGAGCTACTTAGTGGCACAGGCTTGCTAGAGCTGGGATTCTTTTCTCTGGTGTAGTGCTGTATTCTTCCCTGAAACTTCCTGTGTAGCAACAGCCTACCCACCTCTTAGGATTAATGGTACTGAGAAAATTTAACATAGAGAATGCAAAATTCATTATTATTTTTCCTTGAGAAAATTTTAGAAATTCATAAAATCAAGAACTTCACTTTGCCTTTTCCCTCAGTGTTTAAACCAAACAAACAAACAAAAAAAAAACCCCACCCCAAAATGCAGTCTGCAGCTCTAAATGGGCAGAAGGACAAGTGAACTCCTCCCTCCACCCCATGCTTATACAAGCTGTAACAGGTCTAGGAATGGTCTGGTGTCACCCCACAATTATCCTTATGAACAACCCTACACTCCATGTCCAATGACCACAAGCTAAATTCCCACTCTTCCAGAGGCTGAAATGACAGCTGATTTGCCTCCCACTCATTCTATCCTCAGCTATCATGGCAGAGTACTGCCTTACCACAAAATGTTACTAAATAGATACTAAACATATACATATTAATTTATCTTCTCAGCAGCTACCCTAAACCAATGAAACCAAAGTAATGGGGATGTGAGATCTTCTAATAAAGAAAAAAAATACAAAAAAGAAATAGACAACCCTGAAAAAAACAAACCAAACCAAACCGAACTGCCAGTGCTGTAGTTTCAGGAATCCTGTGGCAAAAAAGCAGCACAAGGTGAAGATGGGCTTTCCAGGATCACTCTTTGCTTTCCTTTTCACAGGTGAGCCTTCAGTGCAGTTAAATTTGCAGCATGTTAAACTCAGGTGTCTGTGTTTTATAAAGGAATTTGGAAGGTAGGAATCCAAGTATCAGTGCAATTATAAATACTTCTCATAAAAAAAACCAAATGGGAATTCCCTGTGATAAATAATTGCTCAAAGTTCTCATTAAAAACTTAAGGTAAATAAACCAAACTTCTTCATAGAAAAAAAACTGTATTTACAACTTATTTCAAAAGCAATTTTCAAAAGCAAACATGGTAACACTGAGGTTGAAAAATCTATGCTCACCTAAAGTTGTCAAGTCTGATAAATTATTAACAGAATACTGCATTAAAAATAAGGCAATAAAACCGAGATACCCCATGACTATTCCTCCACTCACACAACTGTGTAGAACTAATCTTTCTAGTAGCAAATGATACTTCACTCCATTTCAGTGTTTCTGAAATCCTTAAAAAGAGAGTGACAAAATATGATCTTCATTCTTCATTAGAATCTTAGAACACTTGAAGGAAAATAATTTCTAAAGCACAAAGAGGTAAAGAGGTATAATCTTTAAAAAAGATACTCAGTGTTCAAAATTCAAGAATGCAATATTAATACACAATGGGGATTAGGTGAATATATGCAATACAGTGAGAGTAAATTAATTTATTTAGTACTTTTTCCATTCCATATCATCAGGAGGATTGATTTCAACTTTCCTTTTACCTACATCAGACCAGTTGGTACTCAAAACCGTACCACCAGACTCCATCTGCAATAAGAAATAAAAATAGATTAATTCTTGGACCACATAATCAGAATAATATTTTTTCTAAAACTCTTCTAAACATAGATTCCCAAATATAAGCAACATCTGGCTCAATAAAAACACAAGACAATATTCTGGTTTAACTTCAGCTTTCCACAGAAGTTACCACGTTCTGTGACATCTGAAAAGGGAACTCTGGAGTAGGCAGGTAGGAGCAGCACGTTCGCTCACGCAGCACCACATGTCCCTCTAGCCCGCAGAGGTCCATGTGGAAGAACTGCCTTCAGAGGACAATAAAATTGGCTTCCACAGAAAATGATGATGTAATCTTTTTATCAAGGACAGTAAAAACCAGGCAAAGTTAACTCTTTCTACATTGGTTGGACATAACTTCAAATATATGCAAATTTATGCCAAAATCTTTTTTAAATCAAGGTGCACACACACAGGTATACAAAGTGTTTCAGTTAAAAACTGGTTATCTATGCAGTATTTACTAAATATCCCACCCACCAATGCTTGCATATTCATAAATAACTTAAAAAATCTTTCTGGACATTTGCTATCCTAATGTAATAAAAATTCATTGACTAGGATCACAGCAAAAAACAGTGTGAATCTAAACATTTTTAAATAATCAGCTGTGTTATTGGCAAATGTGTAAGTTACATACCCTACCATTACGCTGAAACCTCACTATAACCCATGCCCCTCTCTCTCTGCCAAGCTTCCTTACATGGGGTCCTTTGAACGGGATGCTTTTTTTCCACCCTAGTTATTTTTATGTCTTTAGTTATATGTCAAACACAAGATGTCGCCATATCTCTCTTGCCTTCTTTGACTTGTATCAAGACTCTACTCTGGTAGAAATTTATCTTCTGTATGAGCATAATTACCATAAATATAACATGTATCACACTGCACTGTTACAACTTTAAGGGTTGGCCTTTTTATATTTGCTTCCCACCACTGGCTCCAACTAAAGCTCTTAAAAACCAGGAGCATATTTTACTAATACTTATATCCTAGATCTAAACACAATGGCCTGGCACCTGGTAGGCCTCAAATAAAATACTGAATAAAATTGGGTAAGTCTATACAATAAACTACTCTTAAGAGAACTGAAGGAAGTATATTTAGTTTATAATCTGATCATATTCACTGATGAAATTTATTTCCCTTCTCTACAGATTGTTAGTGCAATTTAGCATTTCCCGGATTATTTTGTACATGATATCTTTTTGTCCCAATTAGGCTGGAAGATCATACATCATAGAGCCTATTTTGTTTCTTTTGGATTTCCACAAGGAGAAAAGCAACCTTAAGTATGTTTCAGGTCAATGTTGCCAAATAGATGGCTTATTTTATGGATGTACATGGTTCAATCACAATTAGCAAAGTTTCTACATGAAAATGGGTACAGATCCTATAATCTATCTTTGAAATTTCACACACTGCTACTTTCTCTAGAACACTCTTGAAAGTCAATACTGAGATTGGCTGACTTCTGGGGACATGGAATCAATATACTTTTTCTTATTCTTCCCATTAAGTACAACTAAAAACCTTGGACACTGTGTGTGTGTAATGAACATAAAAATCTAAAAGGTGAAAAGAAGATGACAGACCAAGAAACAATGAATGGCAAATTCCCTAGGTTTTCTTTCTGCCTCGTATACCCTAGAGCTGGAGCTAAAGAGGCTTGAAATGCCAAAGGATGAGGGGGGAAAAAAGAAAAAAGAAAAACTGCCAATAAAAGTCTGATCTCTGTAGCCAAAGGATGAAAAACACACACACACACACACACACACACACACACACACACAAGACAGCCTTGGCAGTGAGAAAGCTTTTAAATAATAATTGCTCTACTCTAGATAAACACCAAAGAAAACACTGTGGTCCCACCCAAGTCAGCAAAAGCTGAGTGGGGAGCCTAGACTTCCACCTGTGCTAGACTGTAACGCAGCCACCTACCTCCCCTGCTGCCACAGTCAATGGAAACACGTGGGGAGGCAGAACTCCTACTCCCAGCAGTGACAAGGAGGTACCAAATGTTTAAGGAGTCTGAGGAGGCCAAATAGCAGTAATAAGGCAGTGCCTTCACCTCCTCTGCCAGACTGATTGTGAGAGAAATCCAGCTAAGACGGAGGTTTTAAATAAGATCCACAGTCCCACTGATTAACATGAAAATGTCCAGGCTTCAACTGAAAACCACCTGACACTGATGAAAAACACTAGGCAAAGTACAGATTTCAAATTACATTTTTAAAAAAGAGAAAACAAATAGATGCTGTTAAAATTATCTGGAAAACATTTTAAAATAGTCATGGTAAAAATGCTTTAACAAGAAGTTATACACTTGTTTGAAATAAATGAAAAAGTAGAAAGCCTTAACACAGAAACAGAACACGTAAAGAACTAAATGCAAAGAAAAAATGCAACTGAAATAAAAAGGTTACAGGATGGGCTTAAGAGCAGAATAGAGGAGACAGAAAAACAATCAGTGAACTGAAAAACAGAACAATATACGTCACCAAATCTCAGAGGCAGAAGATAGAGATGAAAGGAAGAGTCCCAGGGATGCATGGGTTCTAACAAAATTAACATTTGTGGCATCAAGTTCCAGGAAGGAGAGAACAAAGAAGGCAGGTCTGAAAAAGTACTCAACGAAATAATGGCTGAAAATTTCCCAAATTTGAGAAGTGACGTAAACCTAGAGAGTCAAGAAACTCAGCAATCCCCAATCAATATAAACCCAAAGAAATCCTTGCCAAGACAAAGAATGTGTCACAAGCAGATCTACCCTAAAAGAATACCTAAAGCAGGTGTATCCAACCTGTTGGGCCACACTGGAAGAGAAAGAGTTGTCTTGGGCCACACATTAAATATACAATCACTCCCTGGCTGGTGTAGCTCAGTGGACTGAGCCTGGGCCCGGGAACTAAAGTGTCAAGGGTTCAATTCCCAGTGAGGACACATGCCTGGGTTGTTAGCCAGGTCCCCAGTAGGGGCACATGAGAGGCAACCACACATTGATGTTTCTCCCCCCTTTTCTTCTTCCCTTCTCTCTAAAAATAAATAAAGAAAAACTTAAAAAAAATAAATACACAAACACTAACAAAAACTTATGAACAAAAAAGGTCCATGCATAATTTTTGTGATATCTGTCATCACAGATAAGCAAAAAAGTCCTTACATAACAACCCTAATTATGCAAGCGGTCTTTTCGATAATCTTTTGAAATTATTCAACAGGCCCCAAGTTTGTGATCACTAATATAGAAAATGTACATATCTAAGTAATAAAACATCACTTTTTTCTTAATATTTTTTTATCGTAAAAGAGAGCAACATTAAAACTAGTATGGGACATTTGACAATGTCTTTGAGAAATTAGTGCATCAATATCTGGTTTGACAGAAGTAATTCCAATTCTCAATGAGTTCTCAAGGTGCTCATCACGTATTTTGGTTCCAATTTTACCCTTAATGTGTTTCATTCTTGAAAATAGTTGCTCCCAAATGTAGGTGCTGCCAATAGCAGTAACATGAATAAGGCATGAATAACACAACCAAAAGGACAACAAATTTAAAAACTAAAAAACAGGCAGAACTGCCAGAAAATTCAACTGTATAGTCTGACAACCAAGGAGTTAGTTAAAGAAGAAACATTCATCCAGACGGTAGGAGGGGCTGAGAGGACTCACAGAAAGGTGGCACAGCTGGTGGACTGGGTGGTCCCACATTTGTGCACACAAACTGGAAGGAACAACTGGGGAATGAGACAGACCGTGGAACCTGGGGTTCCAGTGCAGGAAAGTAAAGCCTCAAAACTTCTGACTGAAAAAATCTGTGGGGGGTTGCCGCGACAGGAGAAACGCCCAGCCTCACAGTAGAGTTCGCTGGAGAGACCCACAGGGTCCTAGAATGTACACAAAACCACCCAACTGGGAATGAGCAACAGAAGGGCCCATTTTCTTGTGGGCAGCAGTGGAAGTGACAGAAAGCCGACAGAGACTGGGCAAGCAGCATTTTTCCCTCTTGGACCCCTACCCCGTAATACAGCGCCACAACAGAATGACGTGAGTTGCCCCACCCTGGGGAATACCTAAGGCTCCTCCCTCCCCATACTACTTAACAGGTGCCCCAAGACAAAAAAAAAATATATATATATATATCTATATATATATATATCTATCTCCCAAATGAAGAACAGATCAAAGCTCCAGAAAAAATAGAACTAAGCGATGGAGAGATAGCCACCCTATCAGATGTAGAGTTCAAACACTGGTAAGCAGGATGTTCACAGAAATGGTGGAGTATGGTCCCAAAATAGAGGAAAATGTGAAAGTTATGAAGTGAAACACAGGGAACCAAAAGTGAAGGAAACTGGGACTCAAATCAACAATTTGGAGAAGGAAGAAAGAAACATTTAACCAGAACAGAATGAAGAAACAAGAATTCAAAAAAATCAGGACAGGCTTAGGAACCTCTGGGACAACCTTAAATGTTTCAACATCCAAATCATATGGGTATGAGAACAAGGAGAGGAAGAGCAAGAAATGGAAAACACATTTGAAAACATAATGAAGGAGAACTTCCCTAACCTAGCAAAGGAAATAGGCTTCCAGGAAGTCCAGGAATCTCAGAGAGTCCCAAAGAAGTTGGACCCAAGAAAGTACACACCAAGGCACATCATAATTAAACATACCCAAGATGAAAGATAAGGAGAGAATCTTAAAAGCAGCAAGAGAAAAGGAGAGAGTTACCTACCAAGGAGTGTCCATAAGACTATCAGCTGATTTCTCAAAAGGAACCTTGTAGGTAAGAAGGACCTGGAAAGAAGTATGTGAAGCCATGAAAGGCAAGGACCTACACCCAAGATTACTCTATCCAGCAAAGCTATCATTTAGAATGGAAGGGCAGGTAAAGTGCTTCCCAGATAAGGTCAAGATAAAGGAGTTCATCATTACCAAACCCTTATTATATGAAATGTTCAAGGGACTTAGAAAAAGATCAAAACTATGAACAGTAAAATGACAACAAACTCACAACTATCAACAACTGATCCTAAAAAAACAAAAAGAAAAACTAAGCAAACAACTAGAATGGCAACAGAATCACAGAAATGGAGCTCACGTGGAAGGTTATCAGTGGGGAAGGAGATGAAGAGAATAGGGGGAAAAGGTAGAGAGAATAAGAAGCATAAACAGTAGGTACAAAACAGACATGAGGAGGTTAAGGATAGCATGGGAAATGGAGAAGCCAAGAAGCTGTATGTATTACCCATGGACACAACATGAACTAAGGTGGGGGAATGATGGTGGGGAATGTACAGGGCGGAGGGGAATAAAAGGGAGGAAAAAAATGGGGCAACTGTAATAGAATAATCAATAAAATATATATTTTTTAAAAAGACAAGTTCAGCCACATCTGTAGCATCAGTGCTATCATCCATCACCAAAGCATAAAATTTAAAATTAGCAGCTTTATTCTCTAAACTTCTTTCAATTGATTTTCCAGTTTCTTCGACTTGCCTGGCCATAGTCTGGTGAGACAAACTGATTTGAGAATTAGCCCCCTTTTTTCAGGACAAATTATATCTGCCACGCTTTCTATACGCTGCTAAATAAACTCAACATCAGTAAATGGTTTTGACTTTTTTTGCTCTTAAATATGCTGCCACAAAACTAGCTTTTACAATGGAATGCACCTGACTTGTAACTTTTTGAAAAAAATTTTGTTGAGAAGACAGTTTTTCCTTCCAGTTCTGCCTTTTTGTCCTTATGACACAATCCTTCATACATACTGAATTTGGCAGCATGTTTTTACTTATAACGCATTTCAAATCATGGTCTTTGAAAACTTGCACAAATTCCGTACAAATTAAGCACAGTGTCTTACTTTCTGCCGTGACAAAAAACTAGTCATCTGTCTACTTTTCATTCAACAATCTTCCTTCATCCATAATTTTTCTTGAGACACTGTAACAGGCAATGTGTGAAGTAATGTCAAGGTGTGGAAGTACCTTTAATAATCAAGAAAGAATGCTTACCTGACTTCTAAATAACATTAAACGCCTAGTGTTGCAACAGTAGGTTGAAATATTGATAATCCTGCCCCAACTATATGCTATCTAAAAAAACTCACATTAAGTATGACATAAGCTGGTTGAAAGTAAAAGGATGAAACAAGATATACTATGCAAAAACTAATCAAAACAGAAAAATAGGCTATATACTATATTAATATCAAAGAAAATTACCAGAGAATGACATTATGTAATTATGTAAAAGGCTAAGCCACCATGCAGACCAAGTAATCCTAAATGGCTATCAAACATAGCTAGAAAAACATATAAAGCAAAAATTGACAGAAACTTAAAGGAAAAACAGACAAACCCACGATTATAGTTGGAGACCCTCTCTCAATAATTGATAGAATAAGACAAAAAATCAGCAATGATATAGAGGAATTCAATAAAAATATCAACCAAAAGGATTTAATTGGTATTTACAGAATACCCCACTGAATCACAGCAGAATACATTCTTCTCAAGTAGAAGTTTAATTAAGACAGATCAAATCCTAGGCAATAAAACAAAGTGTCAACAAATTTAAAAGAAAGTAAATCATATGGAACATATTCTCAAATGAAAATGGAATATAATTAGAAATTGGTAATAGAAAGAGCAGGAATATTTTCAAACACTTAGAAAATACACAACATATCAGCAGTCTCCAACCTTTCTGACACCAGGGACCAGTTTTCATGGAAGACAATTTTTCCGCGAACAGGAGATAGTGGGGGGATGGTTTCAGGATGATTCAAGCACATTACATTCAAGCTCACCACCTGCTGTGCAGCCCAATTCCTAACAAGCCTGGACTGGTACCTGTCCTCGGCCCTAAAGCTGGGGATCCCTGATCTAAACAATAAATGAGACAATGAAGTCTCAAATGATATAAAAATATATACTGAACTAAATAAAAATAAAAATATAACATCAAAACTTGAAAGAAACAATTAAAACCCTCAGAGAGGGAAATTTATTAGCATAAACCTACACAAAAGAGAAAAAGGGTCAAATCAACAATCTAAGCTCACATCTGTAAAACCCAGAAAAAAAATAGCAAAATAAATCCAAATCAAGCAGAAGAAAATAATAAAAAACAAAAATGAATAAAATTTAAGAATATATAGGGAAAAGAAGTTTTTAAGCATAAACAAAGAGCTGATTCTTTGGGGAAAAAAAATCAATAAAGTTGGCAAGCCTCTAGCAAGACTGACAAAGGAAAATAGAGAGAGAGAGAGAGAGAGAGAGAGAGAGAGAGAGAGAGAGAGAGAGAGAGAGAGAGAGAGAATATATACAAATCACCATTATAGGACTGAAATGGAGTATCACCAGAGACCCTGCAGACATCAAAATGATAACAAAGGAATACTCCCAACACTAACAACTTACACAACATAGACCAAGTCCTCAAAACTTGATCTACGTTACTCAACACGAAACAAATGGTCCAGCATGCTCTTAGGATAATTAAAATCATAATTTAAAACTGCCCCCCAAGAAATGAACAAGTCCAGATGGTTCCACCAATTTAAAGAATGTTTAAAGGAAAAATACCTCCAATTCTACACAAGGTCTTCCAAAAACTAGAATATGAAGCACTCCCAATTCCTTTTATAAACTTAGTATCACCCAACCACCAAAACCAGACAGAGTACCAAAAAAAGAATACTACCGACAAATATGCCTAATGAATACAGGCACAAAAACCCTCGACAATGTATTTTAAAATATAAGTGAGTAATATATAAAAACAATTATACACTAGGAAAAAGTGGGGTTTATTCCAGGGATGCAAGGTAGGTTCAACTGTAGAAATCAACCATATTTATTATAATAAGTCACCACTGTAAAACAGGCTAATGAAGAAAAATCACATAATTATGTTGATCAATGCGGACAAAGCATTCCATTAAGTCAACAGACACTCATGATAAAAAGCTCAGTAAAAAAAAAAATAGGAAGAGAGCGGAACTTTACTTGACTGAGCATCTACAAAATACCTATAACTAACATACTTCATGGTGGAAGACTGATTTCCCCTTAAGATGGGGATGTCCACCCTCACCTCTTATTCAATACAGTGCTAGAAGTTCTAGCCAGTTCAATACAGCAATAAAAGAAGATAAAAGGCACACATATCAGAAAGAAAAAAAAGAAAACTGTCCATTTGAAGATATGATGTAGAAAATAGGAGGAATCTATTTCTGAATCACAAAGAATCTACCAGAAAATCTCCTAACACCAGTAAGTTCAAAAAACTCACAGAATATAAGATAAACATTTAAAAACACTAACTGTATTCCTGGGTATTAACAGCAAACCAATATTAAATATATAAAACATTTATAATCACTCAGAAAAAGAATACTTAGATATATCTAGCAAAACATGCACAGGATTTACATGCTGAAAACTGCACAATGCTGATCTAAGGAAATCAAAGAAAACCTAAACAAACAGGTGAGTAAAATCAATAAAGATGTCAATCTCTCTAAATTAATATATAGTTCAATGCAATTCCCAACATGATTTTGTTATATATAGATAAAATATTCTAAAACTTACATGCAAAGGCAAAGGAACTAGGATAAAAAATTTTGAAAATAAATTACACAGGAGGAATGAATCTGCCCAATTTCAATATTTATATAACTTCAGTAATCAAGACTGTGGTGTCCCTTTGTTAGGGGACAGACTTGTAGACCAATGAAACAGGGTACCCAGAAACAGAATCACGCAAAAGTGCTCAACTGATTTTTGAGAAAGGTAAAAAGTTATTCAATGAAAAGAAAATGAAAAACAAGACATGGAAGCTAAATAACATGATATTAAATAATAAATGGGTCAACAATGAGATCAAAGAAGAAATCAAAAGATACCTGGAAACAAATGAAAGTAAGGACACACAATCCAAAACCTGTGGGACACTGGGAAAGCAGTCCTAAGAGGGAAATTCATAGCATCTGTCAGGCCTATCTCAAAAAACAAGAAAAAGCTCAAATAAATGATGTAACTTTACACTTAAAAGAACCTGAAAAACAAAGCCCAAAGTGAGTAGAAGGAAGGAAATAATAAAGATCAGAGTAGAAATAAGTGAAATAGAGTCTTAAAAAAAAAGATACAAAAGATCAATGAATCCAAGAGCTGGTTCTTTGAAAACATCAATAAGACTGACAAACCTTTAACCAGACTCATCAAGAAAAAAGAGAAAGGAACCAAATGAATAAAATCAGAAACAGAAAAGGAGAAATAAAAACTGACACCAAGGAAATACAAAGGATTGTAAGAAAATATTAAGAACGACCACATGCCAACAAACTGCACAACTGGACAAAATGGATAAATTCCTAGAAATGTACAATTTTCCAAAACTAACTCAGGAAGAATCAAGGAATCTGTTAGATAGATTATACCTAGTAAAATGGAAGCAACAATCAAAAAACTCCCAAGAAACAAAAGTCCTGGATCATATGCCTTCAGAGGTGAATTTTACCAAACATTCTGAGAACTAACACCTCTCCTTCTCAAGATATTTCATAAAATTCAAGAGGAGGGAAGGCTAAACTCATTTTACAAGTCCAGTATTATCCTAATTCCAAAATCAGATGAAAACACTACAAAAAAAAATTATAGAGCAATATCCCTGGATGAACATAGATGCTAAAATCTTCAACAACATATTAGCAAACCAAATATAGTAAAGCATTAAAAAGATCATACACCACGATCAAATGAGATTTATTCTGGGAATGCAAGGTTGGTACAATATTTGCTAATCAATAAATGTGATTCACCACATAAACAAAATGAAGGATAAAGCTCACATGATCAAATCAATAGATGCAGAAAAAGCATTTGATAAAGTCCAACACCCATTTATGAGTAAAACTCTCAGCAAAGTGGGATTAGAGGGAACACACCTAAACATAATTAATAAAGGCCATATATGACAACCCCACTGCCAGCATCATACTCAATGGGCAAAAACTGTCTGTCCCTTAAGATCAGGAACAAGACAGGAATGTATGCTTTCACTTCTCCTGTTCAACATAGTACTGGAAGTCCTAGCCACAGCAATCACACAAGAAGAAAAAATAAAAGGCATTCAAAGTGGAAAGGAAGAAGTAAAACTGTCTTTATTTGTACATGACATGATACTGTACATAGAGAAACCCAAAGATTCCACCAAGAAACTATCAGAACTGATAAAGGAATTCAGCAAAGTAGCAGGATACAAAATTAATATCCAGATATCAGCTGCATTTTTATATGCCAATAATGAATTAACAGAAAGGGAAATTAAGAAAACAATACCATTCACAATTGCTACAAAAAGAATAAAATACCTAGGAGAAAACCTAACCAAGGGTGCAAGACCTGTACTCAGAAAATTACAAGACACTGAAGAAAGAAATTAAAGATACAAGTAAGTGGAAGCACATACCACATTCATGGATAGAAAGAATTAACATCATTAAAATGTCCGTACTACCCAAAGCAATCTATACATTAAACGTAATTCCATCAAGATTCCAATGACATATTTCACAGAACTAAAGCAAATACAAAAGGCTCCCCCACAGCAACAGCGATCCTGAGAGAGAAAGACAAACCTGGAGGAATCATGCTGCCTAATATCAAACTATAAGGCTACAGTAATCGAAACAGCATGGTACTGCCCCTGGCTGGTGTCACTCAGTGGACTGAGTGCTGGCCTGTGAACCAAAAGGATGCCCTTTGGATTCCCAGTCAGGGCACATGCCTGGGTTGTGGGCCAGGTCCCCAGTAGGGGGCTTGTGGGAGGCAACCACACACTGATATTTCTCTCCCTTTATTTCTCCCTCTCTTCCCCTCTCTCTAAAAATAAATAAATGAAACCTTAAAAAAATACATAAATAAATAAACATCATGGTACTGGCATAAAAACAAACACATAGATCAATGGATCAGAATAGAGAGCCCAGAAATAAACTCACACCTTTATGGTCAATTAATATTCAACACAGGAAGCAAGCACATGCCATGGGCTAAAGACAGTTTCTTCAATAGTGTGGTAACACTGGACAGATGTGCAGAAAAATGAAACTAGACCTTCTTATACCACACACGAGAATAAATTCAAAATGGATGAAAGACTTAAATTGGTAGGCCTGAAACCATAGAAATCTTAGAAGAAAAGATAGACAGCAAAATCTTGCTGACAATTAGCAATTTTTATCAGATATATCGCCCTAGTCAAGAGAAACAACAACAACAACAAAAATAAACGGGACTACATCAAACTAAAGTGTTTTTGCCCAGAAAAGGAAAACAACAACAAAATAAAAAGACAACCTACAGCATGGGAGAATATATTTGCTGATACATCTGATAAGGGGTTAATATCCAACATTTATAAAGAACTTACAATACTCACCACCAAGAAAACAAACAACCCAATTAAAAAATGGAGAAAGGATCTGAATAGACACTTCTCCAAAGACATACTGATGGACAACAGACACATGAAAAGATGATCAATGTACTCATCATCAGAAAAATGCAAATTAAAACCACAATGAAATATATCTCAAACCTGTCAGAATGGCTATCATCAATTAAACCAACAAACAAGTGTTGGTGAGGATGTGGAGAAAGGGGAACTCTTTTGCACTGCTGGTGGTAATACAAATTGCTGCAGCCACTGTGGAAAACCATATGCAGTTTCCTCAAAAAATTAAAAATGGAACTGCCTATGACCCAGCAATTCCACTTCTGGGAGGATATCCAAAGAAACCCAAACACTAATCCAAAAGAACATAAGCACCCTTATGTTCACTGCAGTGTTATTTACAATCAGCAAGATAAGGAAGCAGTCCAAGTGCCCACCAGTAGATGAGTGGACAAAACAAGTATGGGACATTTACACAATGGAATACTACTCAGCTGTAAAAAAGAAAATTTTACCCTTTGCAACGACAGTATGTGCACCTGGAGAACATTATTTATGCTAAGTGAAATAAGCCAGTCTGAGAAAGACAAATACTGTATGATTTCACTCATATGTGGAATCTAATGAACAAAGTGAATAAGCAGAAACAGGGATAGACTCACAGATGGAGAGCAAGATGACAGCTTGGGTGGGGTGACAGTGTGGAGGTCAAGGGACAGAGGAATTGAGGAAAAAGGCCTCGCAGACGTGGACAACAGTGTGGCAACCGCTGGGGAAAGGGACATATAAGGGGACTAAATGGTAATGGAAAAAAATACAATGGAGATTAAATTTTTAAAATAAGGACAATCTTTTCAACAAATGCAGCAAATGAACATACATAAGCTAAAACAAACAAAACCCCTCAACATGTGTCTCACACTTTGTAGAAAAACTAACTCAAAATGGATCATGGACTTAAATGTAGTAAGTAAAAATACAAAGTTTTTATTAAAAGAAAAAAAAATGTTGGAAAAATCTTTGAGATCCAGGACTAGAATAGTTTTAGACTTGACACTGAAAGCATGATCCATAGAAAACTGATAAATTAATCTTCATCAAAATTAAATACTCTGGATCTGCAAAAGAACATTAAGGAAATGTTAAGACATGCTATACAGCCTGTAGGAAAATATCTGCAAACTACACACCTGACAATGATTTGCCAGATTAGTGGTTGCCAAGGGATAAGGAAGGACAGGAGTGAGGAGGACAGGAGTGAGGACGACAGGAGTGAGGAGGACAGGAGTGAGGAGGACAGGAGTGAGGAGGACAGGAGTGAGGAGGACAGGAGTGAGAAGGACGTGGGTGCAGCTGTAAAGTGACACGGGGGGTTCCTGTGGCAAAAGCAATGCTCTCCACCTTGTGTCAGTGTCATGGCTGTAATACTGCACTACAGTTTTGTAAAATGCTTCCACAGGGGCAAATTATAAAGGAATCAAGGAATCTCCCTCATTTCTTACAACTGCATGTCAATCTACAACTATCTCAAAATAAAGTTTAAATTAAAACAAAATTTTTTTAAGTCAACAGTGAAAAGCACAATCATGACCAATTACCACATGGCAACTTATATGGAATATCTAAACCTCCAATACACTGATTAACTAAATATTAATTTTAATCATCAAATGTCAATTTTAACTTTCTATTATAAATATAAATGCCTTAAGAAAGTAATATTTTCAGAGCTACTGGTAAAAATCAAATGATTACATTTTCAAGCAAAATAATCTTCATAGTTCTATAGTGATGACTTGTCGTAAGATCTCAGAACTTGAGGCCAAATTTAGACAGCATTTATGATGCCCTGGCAAATAGCCTGAATTTTACTAATCAATAGAGAAATTAACAACAAACTAATGAATAATTAATGTGAACCTTCACTTGCCAAACACCATTCTGGAAGTTTCCCTTTGTATTCTTTACCTGTGACATTGAGACTACACATGAGAGTAGAAGGTAAACAATGAAAGCTCATTCAGCTACTGTAATAAATCCAACTAAAATAACTGTTTCACCCACTGTAACATTTCAGTTTTAACTCAATAATAAAAAAATATAACCACGTGTTTCTTATATCCTCCACAAATGTCCAACTTCAATAATTACTCTAAGTTTAGAGCAAGAAGAAATGTTCAGACAATGCTTATTCTAAAAGGTCCCCTTTCAAAATTTCTGAAATTTACTAGCATGATATTTTTTTTTAAAGTTCAAGTTCTTACAAATGATTTGTTCATGGCACGCTTCACTTCATCAGAACCATCTGAATAGATCTGCTGAAATAATTTGTTTAAAGCTGCATCTCCCTCCAACTTCTCATTCTTCTCTTCTTCTTTGATCTCTCCAACCAATTTATCCCAATTTCTTGTATAATGAGATGATGATGGATATAGGTTCTTTACATCTATGGAGTAAATAGAAATGATTAATCAGCATGTTGATTATGTCAAGAATATGTAAACTTTGTGACCTTGGTATAGAACACCTTAACAAATAATAGATAATTGAATTTCATGTTTGAAATAATTATCTTTCTGATAAACACATCAGTAATTAAATTTACACTTCTGAAAGCTGAATAACAATGTAAAATCGAGGACTTTCTTTTGAACTCAAACTTTTGGTACATTATGCAAAATTAGATTAAAAACAGATTTCTTATGTTAGTGGGGGAAACAGTGAGAAGTATACAGAAACGTTACAAAGATAGTACAAATAATTCTAAAATTAGTGCTTTTAAAAAGGTGCTTCTTGAAGAAATTTTTCTTATAAACGAGATTTAAATGTTATAAACATGACTTTTTCTGAGGTACTTATATATCTTTCAGAGTAGAAATAAACAAAATATAAATAATTATCCGTGCCATTCGGCAGTGAGTTAAGACTATATTCTCTCCCCACATTAAAAATATTAGATTATTTCAACAGCAGATATTAAGGAATTTCTGAATGTTAAACACTACTACATGGGGTAACCTAAAGTTTAATGCCCACAGCATGCACACACAGCAAGTAAATGGAGACTGCTCAGACCCAGACTACCGGTGCAGGGACTCAGGACACTGTCAAGGCTGCCCAAAGACCAAAGGAAGATGATCTTGGCACACAAATTAAAAATAACTAAGCTACCTAGTAGGTATAAGAGCAATTCTGTTCACTGACCAATGGAAATATAATGCAAACCACAATATAAGCCACATACATAATTCTGAAATTTCTAGTAGCCATCTCACTAGAATCAAGTGAAATGTATTTTAATAACATATTTCATTTAACCTAATATATATTCAAAATAGTATCATTTCAATATGAAAAAATTAAATGTAGTTTACACTTACAGTACATCTCAATCCAGGCTAGTCTTACTTCAAATGCTCAATAGGTACACGAGGCTAGCAGCTACTATATTGGACAACACATCTAATAAAGAGCTTTAAAAAAACCTGATTCAAAGATTCACTATCAATATTTTAAGACACATTAATGCTAATCTAAATGTTCTTCAACAACTGCCTCTCTGTATCTCCTTCCTCAAAATAGTTGAGAAACTGCTAATTGATCATTCTGTTTTTCCATCCTTTCTCTTCATTTATAAACCAACTTTCTCCCTGCCCACCCTCACCCTCAAAACAAAACCACAACAAACCACATGGTTTTTATTCAGGGCAAACATACTATTTCCCAAATCCTTCCTCTAATAGTAATCTCCTCTATCTCTGTACATTATCATTAGTAGCCAAAGGAAATTTTTAAAAAATTGCTGTGAAAATTAAGAGCCTAGGAAACATGGGTTTAATTAATCCTAATGCAGACTCCCCAGAAGAATGGGACCACAGGTTCTAATCTCCACTGCCCACATACATTAAGCAATGTGCCCTTATCTGCAGTCTGCAGCCTGCAGCACAAAGGAATCTGACAAGCATATTAATTTCTTACAAAAATATAATAGGACAGGAGGAACAGCATCTTCATGAATATGCAAAGCACTGAGTTTAGAAAAAGTTTGTAAAACTAAAAAAACCTTTATAGTTGATCTCAGAACAATTTTAACACCTACATATAGATGAATTACCAAGATGAGTAACCTAACTTCTTTGCTCATTCATTATAATATCAAATAACTGCAGATACTCATGTCAGCAGAGACTTTCCACTGTTAGAAACAAAATGCAGCAACAAGCACTAAAAAAAAATAGATTAACAGAAGAATCAGGCCCAGACTCTGAAGACCTGCATTTAGCCTTAGACAATAAAAAATACTAGGGGATTTTAAGCAAGTTGCTTAAACTTCCTGAGCTCATTAAAACAGGAGGAACAATGCTAGACAGCCTATTATACAGGGCTGTTCTTAAAATTAAATGAGATATCACATTCAAAGTGTTTCTTTTAACAGATGCTTTGAGCTATATATAAACCTCAGCTCAAAAATCTCTGGGAGTCAGCCCCAACAGAAGCATGTAACATCTTTACTATGACTTTCAAATAAAACAGGAAGAATCTTAATTAAATAGCTTAAATACCAACTTGAAACTTCATTCTTAATTATCCAACCCCAAAATTTCATTCTCTGGTGGTGTTGGTTTCCTGGTTTTGCTAATTATTGTATAGCTTAGTTATAACATTATCATGCAGGGAAGCTGGGTAAAGGGTACATGGGAACTCTTTCTGCAACTTCTATGAGAATCTAAAATTAAGTCAAAATAAACACAGTAAAAATGAATAATCTGTTAGCTAACTCAGTGGTTCTAAAAGATGCCATAAAGAAATGTTTTCTGTTATATTTTTATTTTTTTCCATTTATTTTTTTAATTTTAATTGTTGTTCTTGTACAGTTTTCTGTCTTCTACTCCTATCCCAGCCCACCACCCCAGTGTTTTCTGTTATAGAAGCAGTGAAAAATCTGAAAGTAGCTGAAACATAGTATTACCTCATTTCAATAATCAAATCAAAGCATTAACTCTAATCAAAAAGATATTCTCTCCATTCATTCATTTACAGCCACTGCTGTAAAACACAGTCTTAGGTTATAGTTTTAAGAGTGTCCTACAGATTAATTATGCCATTAGAAAAAAACCTACCTGTTGCATAAGCTTAGTATTGACTTCAACATACAGTAGTCTGCCCCTTAAAGGTTTAAACACATCAACCCTAGTTTTCTACTCTTCTCCTAAGCTTTCCTTAGGCGTTCATTACCCGTTTGCTTCCACCTCTATATTAGCAACATAGTGAAATGGACAGGTACTTAGTGAAGCCCTGAAATTCCAGGAAGTAAGAGTTGACAGTATCAGAATAGAAGGGAATAAATAAGAAGGGAGAAGGAAGAGGAGGAAATATATCAGTAAACCACTAATTCACTTAATATCCAAAAAGCAGCAATAGGAAAGGCCAACACAAAAAAAAACCAAACCACCCTCCGCTGATGTCATAAAGTGACAAGGTAAACAATTCTAATTCCCTCTGGGCTTTTGCTGCCATGCATTTGTACTCTTAAGAGTTTAAGTCAGAACCTTCAGAAGAAATACTAATTTGTATTCATTACAAAGCAACCTTATTATACTGGATGTACCTTGTATTGGGAACATAAATAATGAAAGCAGAAAGAATGCTCATTACTATTTAATTTCAACTATGTAACACAATTTGAATTTAAAGCTCATCAAGGCCAGAAAACAAACCTGCGATGAACTGTTTTGGCTTAGGCACATCTCCTTGCCCCTCTAGCTTTTCCCATCTCACAGCCTCTGGCTTTTTCATTTTAATTTCAATCTGGAGGAAACACCAAACAAAATCTATTATTTAATGTAAAACAGACACACATAAAAAATGCAATTTTCTTAAGTCATAAAAGTTTTATAAGAATTAATAGTGTCCTTGGGAGTTTCCTTCGATTATACAAGGTTAAATTTGAAGACTTCTGAAACATTTATTTTTACTTAAAAGCCCTTCAAAAACATATACACATTATAAACTACAATTAAGAAGAGTCTTGAAATCCTTATGCTTTTCTTCTTCTAAAGCAGTGTTTTCAACCAGGAGTGATAATGACCCCCAAGAGACATTTGGCACCATATGGAGACACTGTTGTATGGAGACACTGCTGGTTGTCACAAAACTGGGGTGGGGATGAGGGGTACTACTGCCATCTAGTGAGGAGAGACTAGGCAGTGCTACCACACACCCTAAACCATACAAGACAAACCCCCACAACAATTATGCAGCCCAAAACGGCAACAATGCCCCCACCAAGAAACCTTGTCCTAAACAAATTACTGAATCTGCATATACATTAACCTGTTTTAAAATAAACTCACTGCACTGTATAAAAAAATAATAACAATTAATACCAACATTTCCACAATCATTTGTTCAATAGTTATTAAACACTATGAGCAAGGGATGTGGGGAATTTTTTAAATATTCAAGACATGTTCTTGACCATTTGGAGGTACGTGATACATTTCAAAGTTATACAAGAGGCAAATAAATGTTCTAAAAGCTCAGGAGACATCACACCTAGATACCAATAGGTAAGGTTTCAGGATACCTGAAGAGCTGGGAGAAGAACGAACATCAGCTATGACAGACAGGGTAGGCCTCCAGAAACAAAAGGAATAGCCTAAAACTGGAGTCATGAGGTGTGAAAGGGCACAGTGTGCATCAGGGAGTAGAGAAGACTAATTTGCCTCAAGTCCAGGATTTATGTTAGAGAAATGAAAAATACAGATGGAAATAAAAGGTGTAAGGCAGACTGAACAGCTTCTGATTGCTACACTAAGGTCACTTGTTCAAATGTTAACAGCATTCTAAAAGCGTCTTTTACTTTTAAAAATTAGTAATTACTGGTAATCTTCCCACAACCTGCATTTAGTGAGAGAATCCTTAAAATCAGCATTTTAAAATATCTTAAGAAAACACTTGTATAACAAGCAGGGTATACAGAAACACTATCCTTAACTAACCTCCACCACAAGGCACCCTATGTTTGCACCTCACGTTCCCATGCTACGCACTTACTACCTATAAAAAGTTCCCTGTTGTACCTGAAGAGCAGCATGCCCCAGCACTGGCATCTACTCAAAGCCATTATAACCTGAATAATTGTGCAGTATGAACAAAGAGGCCTTTATAAAGCTAAAGTCAAAACTCTTAGTAACAATCTGTTTCAACTGATATACACTGACCTGAACTTGAAATTACACTTAATCCATTTATTAAAATAGCTGCACAAAATAAAACCATTTCAAGCAGTTTTGAAAAGGTAAAAAGGGGTAGGGATACATTAATTTTCCACGAATTCCTTTTTATACCTACTTCACTTCTGATGCTTTAACAATGAAGTTTAAGTCTTTATTCTGGCAAATACTTCTAGAAACCACCAGTTCAATTTCAGATATCTTTACTACAACCATCAATAATCCATTCTATTTTCATTTAAGTCAAAATAATTTAAAAGTTAACTTAAAACATTGGTATTTTGCTTGAATGTTGCTCTTATACGAACAGGGAAGGCTTTCAATGCATAGTTTCCCAAAGCAGTTTGTACAGGTTACTAGTAAGAATTCCTATTGTGCTGGATTGTCAGTTTTCAGTACTACGTGTACTAACCCCCACCTCTAAGGTCTCCTTTGCACAGTAGAGTGTTTAACTTTTTCCAGTGAAAGGAACTTAAGACTTAAAGAGAAGCCATTATACTTATCAGGTCTTGGCAACCAGACATCCCCTTCTTAATAAGTGCTACATAAGCTCCCACTTAATGCTACACATTTGACAGTGAAGGGATCTTTCCCAGAAACTGGAAGAAAGCTGTATTTACTGGTAAACTATTCTTTTCCAGCAAGCTTTTGAGAACTACCTGTTTCAAGGCTGTAGTTACAAAATAATTGTTCTCCTTAATAATAATATAATATTCACAATGCAATTTTCCCAACATTTTCTTACTCAGGTCTTTGTACATATAATTGCTGTATCAAACACCTTTGTCCAATAACAAAGTATCTCAGTCTTCCTAAGGCCAGAATACACATCTAGCTTCTTTTATACTCAAATCACTTTATAATCATTTTTTTAAAATGCAACAGATGGTAATGAATGCAGAGAAACTGCAAAAATCCTCTCCAAAGTTCCTATAGCTCGAATCAAATATTTACTGAGTGCCTACTCAGAGTCAGGCACTATGCTGGTACATAAGGTCACAGTCTCTAGTCTTCTTAAATCAATAAGAGACACTTCCCACGAATGAAAAATGCCAGAATATACCATGTGTAGTGACAGACCGAAGCATTGGGAAATGTAGTTATCTGGAAGCAAATATGTCAAAATTTCATCAGTAGTAAGACTGGGTGATTACTTTCTCAGCTTCTTTGTATTTTTCCAAATTTTCTGTAACATACATTTATTGCTTTTATAACCTGAATAAAAATCTAAATGAGATAAAGTAATAACAGCAGTAGTATTTACTGAGCATGTGTTACATAACCTGTGTACAAAGTGCTTCACGTATCATCTCACTCAACAGAACAACCCTATAAGAGTACCATCCAAATTTTAGAGATGAGGAAGCCAAGAGACACAATAACTTGCCAAAAGTGTCTTTTACTGTTACAAGTTTTACTTATTTCCTCAGAAATAAGCAGAGATTGAGAACAAGACAACATACAGCTGTGTATTTGTAAGAGTCACAAACAGGTGACACTTACTGGATATATGACCTTGAGCAAGTACCTCATTTCGCTAAGCCTGTTTCTCCTATAAAATGGGATTAATAGCGTCTACTTCACTCAGGGTTCTTACAGGATTTAATTGAGACCACACATAAAAAGAAGACAGAATTCTGGCAAATAACTGAATGCTCCATCTATCTTTATCATCATTGTAACTACTTTAAAAATCTGAGTAAATTATTTAACATCTCTGGGGTACAGTTTCCATACCTGTAAATAGGTGACAAAAATACCTACACTATGCAATAACTGTGAGGACTGAATAGGATAATACATGGCAATCATACCTATTATATTCTCCACAGGCCAAACAATATGGGACTGGCTAAATAAGCTCCAGTAAATGTACACAATAAAATACTTTACAATAGAATATTTAAGGGCACGAAAAAAAGTATCTTGTATTCCTATTTTAGTCCAAGTAATGTTAATATATGACTAAGTTTAAAAAGACAGCTACAGATAGTATATATAGTAAAATTCCTTTCATTTAAAAATATATAAATATACATTAATAGAAAAGGTGGCAAGAATACATTCCAAGATCTATAATTTGTAAGTATCAGCAACTAATCAGTTATTTTTTAAAAAGCTCACTATTACCATAACACAGTATCAAAAAGACAAAACAATCCCCAAACCCCCACATCTGTATGTTCAAAAAAGCAGTAGCGTCCCCAGACACCGTCACTGAAATTCTTCTATGAATATTAAGAAAAGAAACCACTCTAAAACTTCTCTAATTTTAATGGGTTAAGGAGGGAGAAGGGAGTTTTTTGTCTCTAATTAAAGAAACATTTTCATTTCCCACGGTTCCAGTTAAAAGCCTTCACATTTTATATTGATGTAATACAGAAAAATTACTTTGACTAAAACAGGAATACAGGCACATTTCCACAAGGGCATGTTTACTCCAAAAGATTCTGAGAAGTTTTTTAGAAGTAATGATTCTAATTTTTTTAGAAGTAATGAGTATTAATATTTAAAATGAATATTTCACATCTGTCGTTGAAGTTATAATCCTGTGATTGTGACCAGAGAATAGTGTCATGAAATTAATAAGACAGAAAAAAAGAACACTGCAGTTTCTTAATAAATAAAATGGATTAACAGGCAGATATGAAAGCTGGTATCTGGTAAAAGGTAAAAACTATAAGAGATACTGCAAAAATATGAATTCTGACTTGGAAAAACATTAAATATCACACTGTAAAATATTTAGGTAAGAAGTGCTATTTCATTAATTTAAGAGTCCTAGTTCTAATTTTCATTGCAAATTATATTAATTTTTCACTTGAATTAATAACACTTAACCAATGACTATACATGAATATGCAACATTCACATTCACTCAACCTCAAAGTGGGGAACAAAAATAACAGAATTCGCAAAAGAAAAAAATAACCCTTTTAAACCACAGTGTATACACAATCTCTCATTTTAAGGAAATTCCTCTGAGCAAAGTGCATCCTTTTCTCAATTCACATAAAGGATTCAAGATATCTGAACACATATGAAAAGCAAATTACTTCACTACTTTTCCCTTGGTGTCATCACTTAAATAACTCCCAGTAAACCAGAGAAGGATTTTATTTTCAATATTTTAAACACTGTCTCCCTCTGCTGTGAGAAAAAGGACTCAAACTTTCATTTTCCTTAGATAAGTATGACAGGCTCTTGATTTATATCATCTTGTTCAACATCATTTCGTTCTAATGATACAAACAAGTTAAGTTCCTATGACATCTTATGAACTTTATATCAATGAGCCTATCGTAAAACTGGTTTCATCAGGCCTTGTTTCACTTAAAGTCACTACCTATCTATGACTTTAAGTGAGGATATACTGTACAGCTTAAAGTTGGTAATCTAACAGAGTAATACATATTGCTTTGGATTAGGGCAAGAAAAATAATCATCCTTCAGAATACATCCTTAGAATCTTTATTCTTTAATCCAAAACTTAGAAAAAACATAAAGAAGCACTAGGTTTACAGAAGTACAAGCATTCCTCCTGGGACAGACTGAACAATTTAGTAACTATGTGAACTTGGGAAAAGCATTTGAAGTGAACCTCAGTTTCTTTTCAGCTATAAAACTAAAAATGCATATAATCTGCCAACTTCATAGTGTAACATCAGAATCCACTTTAAATTCATTCACTGAACAATTACTGAGCACCCACTACATACAACGCACAGGGTGTGGGTTGCCAGATTTAGCAAGTGGAACATACTTTCTTTACTTAAAAAAAAAAAATCATTCAATGTGTTGTATAATGTTAACTGGACAACCTGTACTTTATCTGGTAATCCTACCTGGAGAATATACAAAGACAAAAATATGATATGCTTCTTATCCTAAAAAGACTAAGCACAATTACTAGGTATAAGGGAAATAAAATGTATATATAAGCAAATTAGTACACAAGAAAGAAAAGTAGTTATATAGCATTTAAAGACAGGGAAAAAGAGCAAAAAAGAAAAAAGCAAATTGGGAACAAAGTAAGAGGGGTTAGGGAATGGTGAGAATCAACAGGTACTGACAAGACTCAAAACAGAAAAAAACTGAGATGACAGTGCTTAGTTATACCCTCAACGTTAGCCACACAAACCTGTGTATTTACCATATATATTATTCTTTTTCATTTACTTTTTAATTACAGTTGACATACAGTATTATATTAGTACAGCATAGTGATGAAACATTTATATAACTTACGAAGTTATCCCCGATAAGTCTAGTACCCATCTGACATCATACCTAGTTAATACAATATTACTATTATTTCCTATGCTGTACTTCATATCCCTGTAATTATTTTTATAACTAGCAATTTGTACTTAATCCCTTTCACCATTTCCACCCATCCCCTGAACCCCTCTTCCACCTAGCAACCATTAATCAATTTGTTCTCTGTTATCTACCACATACCATTCTTCCTAAGTATTGGGTTGGCCAAAAAGTCAATTTAGTTTTTCCACAAAAGAAAAGACATATTTTTCATTTTCATCAATAACTTCACTGATTTGGATATTTTGAGATTGTTGGCTATCTCCTGCTATTGGCTTCTAGTGGGTAGAGGCCTGCAGTGACCTAAACATCTCCCAATGCGTAAGACAGTCACACAAGCAACAAATTATTTGGCCAAAATGTCAACAGTACCAAGAAACTGTGCAAACCATTTCTGACACATTTGATCAGTCACAGCACCTTTACATACACTGCAATCTTTTTTTGTGTTTCAATTGCGTTTTTACCTTTCTTGAAATAAAGTATGATACACTGAAAACACTGCGTATCTTCTTCCATCTTCAATATTAAAATGGCTACACAAAAATTCACCAATTTTTGTAAGTTTTTTAAATGTATGCTGATATGACAGCTGTCACAACACAATCTAACGAAATTGTTTCGAATGAAGTTGAAGACAACAAAGCACTACTGGAGCCACTGTACAGTAAAAAACTAAATGAACTTTTTGGCCAAACCAATATAAGGAGTGGCTCAGTAACACAAATTTTTAAGTCATTTATGATCTATTCAAACAAATTTGTTTACATTTAAATTACTTCAAAAGAACAGCATTGACAACCTCTTGAAAGAAATATGTACGAAAATGCCGAACTCAATTTTCTGACCTGTCTCCCTTCCCAAGTCTAGCTATAGGTTTTTGTGCTTGATTACTTTATCCAATATTTCTTAAACAAGTTCTACACAATGTGGATGGGGCCAGTAAGACTAAAATCTTGGTAAGACTCATTCATTTTCTCACTTTCTATGGTCCAAGCAACTATCTCCTCTCCCCGCCTGATAATTACACAGCTTTATATTTTGTAATTTTCAAACAAGTGGACAGATCATTTTTAACTAGATGCAAATAAAACAAACAAAAAAACCTTGCCTCTTTTCTTTGAACTTTCTGTTCCAACCCTCTGCTTTCTGCAGGCCCAGTTACTACTCTTCATGACACACAGGCTGACCTTGAGTCTATCCTATGAGAAATTCACATGTTCTGAGAACTTAAGACTTAAGTTAATAACATATACTGCAGGACGTGTAGAAAGAAGGTGTAGTAACGAAAAACATCTATTATGTCATTCATTCTCATTAACCTATCATATACCTTCACACAATTTTACAGATAAAAGAAATTCAAAGTTTATTTAGTCCATAACCCTCATTTTTATAGATGAAAATTTAGTCATCTAGTCATTGTGTAACTAGTATGAATTTACAGGGCAAGCAGGATGCAGTCAGATTTTTTTATTTTTCAGTTATTTTTTCCTACTAAATTATATTACAATCTAGATCTTTTGATTAATATATAAAATATTCTCTGAATTTTAATTCTATTGCATAGTTTGTTTTTAAAAATATAAAGAAATCAAAGAATTATATACTCAAACTACAATTTAAACTGTTCATTAATCCCCCACATCACAGTAACCTAAAATTCAGCTTAACTAAAAAACAAAAGAGCAGATTAAACCTTACAGTAGTTTGCATTTTTAACTGCTTAAGGTAGAGTGAGAAAAGTATTTGTATTTCAAAACAGGTCAGACTGACAAGCTCAAGAGAAGAGACATTTGTCAGCATCAAATCTGAGAGAGAGGCTGGTTATTTGTATCTTTTTTGAAAAACTTTACTGAGAAGTGTTATACCTATCGTAATAAATATACAAACACCGCTGAGGTTAAGTAGATTTTTACAATCTATTTTGGCAGGGGGAAATTGTTACTCAAAACTTACTGTTATTTACCTAATCTTTTTAAAGACATGTAGCTGAAAGATCTATAAGCTTATAATCATATAGGTGATTAACTGACCAATGTTTCTATATTTTGAAAATATTACTACTGACAATTCTTTTCAGCAGTCTTACCTTTGTTGAAAGTACTTTAAATGTGCTCTGTTCTGGTATTATAGGATGAAGAAGTCTCAGTTTCAAACTATAATCCTCTCCAGAAGGAAGTTTCACAGAAGCAGATAACTAATGAACACAAAATTAGCAGGATATTTTATAAATTTATATAATGAGGGATAAAATACTTAAATACAATCACAGAACTTCAGTACCATTGCAGGCTAAACAAGCACTTCATATGAAAGTATCAGATTTAAGAACCTCAAAATAATCCTTTTTTTTCATCTGGTGACCTTAACACAAATTCTCATATATACAACAGCAGAAAATAATGTTTTAAAACATATACTTAATGTTTACTCAAAGATAGAGCAGCAAAATGATGCAGTATAAAAGTAAGTATTCACATGCAAAACATCTACTTCTACCACTAACTCTCAAATATATATCATAAAGCTATACTAAATTCTAAGAAATCAAGATATTAAGTCATATTCATTTAATAGTTAATAAATTTGAAAATGTATAAATCACACAATATATAAACCTTTCTTCATGAAGTATACCATATATATGTAAACAAATAACATCTTACTAATATCTTTTATATTTGTCAACCAAGTTCTACTTTGAATTCCAAATGTAAAGAAAAAATGCACATCTAGCTATAACCTACGCTATACATACTCTTGTCTCAAACTTAAAATAATTCAAATTGAAAAGCAATGCTTTTGATTTCCATCAGCATTTTCCACATTATCTCAGGATGACATGACATATCTGGTAAACTGCTATAGATTATTTGCAATATACTCTATTTGTAAATAAAAGTATTTAATCTCAACACAAAAAAATGGTTCAAAGACTAATGACCTCTTTTTCTGAAAATTCCACATTTACATCATTCTTCTGAACATTCTTGATCATAAGAGTTACAATTACTTGAGATTCAGTTTGATACCAGTCATACCTATTAAAAAAGAAAAAGAACTTAAAACAGAAATTCTCATTTTCTTAAAGTTGTTGCTTATGTTTTGTCAAGATAAAAACTACAATCTGATAAACAACAAGAGCTCCACCTTGAGGAACAAAATAGCGAAGCACCTGTTGATTCACAAATAATTTTATGTAACTAATTAATTTCCTATGATCTGTACAGGCAGAAGAGAACAGTAAGGTAGATGATGCCCTAAACCCTTCCACTGGATTTAAATAATTAAATGATTTTTGGGGTTCTCGGTTGTATCTCTAATTCTGTTGTGCTTATGTTAAAGAAATGCATTTTAAATGGCTAACAGTTATTTTACATCATCACTAGGTTTGACATTCTCATTTCAATCTAACACTAAGTGAAGCACATCTATGCCTTTTTAACAGATGAATACATGTAAGCAAACAAGGGTGAAGCAGTCAGTCAGTTCATGGACCCAGGTCAGCTTGACTCTACACTCTCAAGATCTCTTAGCTGCAGCTGGAAACAAACAGCCCTGAGCACAGGGAGCAGAAGCAAATAAGCTAAAATTAAAATGTAAACTTTAACTCATTCTGCTAGGCACGAATTAAATACAATATCTTCCTTCAATCTCAAGGTATGTGGGAAAACTAGTGTGCTTAGAGATATTCTGAGTATCTTTCACACCTCAAACGCTAAAAATGAAAGAACTCTCACTTTCTAATAAATTAAACTAGATTTTTAAACACCATGAGGGCAAAACTATTTCTCTATCATGTCACTATTACTTTCCCAAGACTAATAAGCACAGTGCCTGGTATACAGTATATTTATTAAATCAATGTTAGACTAGTTTATGTTCCAAAAACCATAATTATTTGATGTTATGTGTTCTTCCTCTGCTACTGCCACCAAGCTAGTCAAAGTTCTCTGTATACTTGGTACTTGGAGAGTCCCAGTCGACCTCCCCAGAAAGAACATGAGCAAATTACTTTGTTTCAACATTTCCAAGCCATTTTTCGTAATTAAGATGCACCTTGATTACAGCAATGAACTTTAGGAGTTTCAGTTTCCCTCTGAAATTCAGTGAGGATGCAAAGTTCCAAATAAATGCCTTGTTTCTGTTACAGTCCTAAGATTACAAGTTATACACATGGCTAATAAATAATTTAAAATAAATTCAAATACTTGTGAGATGCTTATTCATTATTGTAATTGCAGCCCTCAGCAAGTTTTCAAGTCATAGAAAATTTACTCCAAACATAAAAGACAGGTAGTTACAATTCTATTAAGGCTACTACTAAATTACTTACCTGTATATTAATAACCTAATTGGAAGAGTCTCTTCTTAATACATGAAAAGGTGATATAACATGAAACCAGGTGAAACAAGTTTAAAGCAGAGAAATGATCTAATTTAATCTTAAATATAAATACTAATACTGATAAGTAAACAGCCTTTTACAATTAGTTTTTCTGACCCTGACTAGTGTAGCTCAGTTGGCTGAATGTCGTCCCACAGAGCATAAGGTCGCTGGTTCCATTCCTGGTCAGTGCACATGCCTAGGCTGCAGGCCAGGTCCATGTCAGGGGTGCACATGCAGGAAGCAACCAATCAATGGCTCTCTCCCTTTACCTCTCTCTAAGAATAAATAAAATCTTTTTTAAAAAAATAGTTTTTCTGGGTTATAGTAATTTTTTTTTAAAAACTAAGAAATACTTAAAATTACAGGGTAAGGACTTGCTTACTATTAAAAATACAGTTCTTTCTTTTTCTTTCAGACATATTTATCATGCAATGTTATATGAAAAAGAAACACTTACTTGATTTTTGACTGATGAGTCCTCTGAGATAAAGACTGATTTTGGCAAGTTGAAAGGGAAAGGTTTTTACAAATTAGCTTAGCAACTGTATATCAAAATGTATGTATTATTTATTTTCCCAGTACTATAGTTAACTTTGATATGGAATAACCACCTACATGAAAACTTCCTTTAAAGAAAAAGCATGGTAACTGTTAAATAATACTAGGCTTCACAAAAATTTAGAATATTCAGCATTTAATAATTTTATGAGTTTCAATTTCAAAATAAATTCTTTTAAAATAAAAAAAACAGCCTAAAAACAAAACTTTCTAAAGGTATGACTGAAAAAGATTACATATAAAATGTCCAGTTTCAAGACTGAGTAACTCTCTAAACTGAAAATAGCAACATTTAAAAACCAATTTTTATAATACTGTATAACCTTCAGGCAACAAACTCTGCTCTGGAACATACAAAGCAACATTTCCATACTGCTTTCCTGGTAACCTCTTGCTCCATTTATGGCCTCTCCCCAACAAACATTCTACACTGCCTATCAAGAAACAAAGTGAATCCTACCCAATCCATACCTTCCCGAATTATGTATGTGCCAGTTAAAACTGTAAATTTAAAGAACTTGTCCAGGGTTACAACTGTCCTCTAAACTGTCCCTAAATAAAAAGGGAAGAGAGGGGGTTTGGAGGAAGAAAGTAAAACCACCTGAGAGAGCTGAAAGGGTCTCAGATTTAGTCTCCAGTGTTAACTATTGAGAAATACCTGAATCTAGACTATATCAAGTGGAAGTACTAACTAGAACAGATTATTTCAGTTCATCTTGGCACCAAAATAAAACTAGATTAATCTAAAACAGTGACAACACACACTGGGTCTAAACAGCTATTTGTGTTATTCAAATGCCATTGTTTTCAGGCCTAGTTCCAATCCTGAATATTGTTAAAACCTGGACAAAAATACTAACGGTAAAGGAAGCCAACTTTTAAACACCTCCTCCAATCCATTCCCCAACTCATCATCCCTAAGAATGTGAACAAACCTGGAGATGTACAGAGAGCCAGCTAAGCCTCACTTTTGGTGATAGTCAAAACCCTTGTCACTACATCTGCACATAACTGGCCTGATGCTCCCAACATGGTGAGGCAAATTAGCTCCTTTAAGCCCCGTACACACATGAAGAAAGCTCAGAGAATTAAGTGATGTGCTCAACATCACAATGCAATTCTAGATGACAGAGATGCATATCTTCCATTAGAGATTTAAAAAAAAAAAAAAGACTCAAAAAGGTTAAGTAACTGCCCATTTAGAGAATTAGGACTATACACATACCTCCTGACCTCTTGTCATTTTATTTCTTGACTAAATACATGGAGGATCACTGCTAAAAACCAATGGTCATAATTTAACTATGTGTCTTATATATAAACCTAAATTGATTAAAACAAAAATTGAACAGTTTTCCTATCCACCATAATTTTTAATAATGGAAAAACTTGAAAATTTTCCTGTCTAAAGCAACAACATAAAACTATGTTAGATAAATATTTCCAAATTTTAATATTTGTGTTTTAGCATATCATAAGCGGCCCTGCAAGTACTTCCAGGCAGCAACTGTTCAGCCTAACAGTGATGCTTTTCAACAGAGAAAACAATCATCCTGACCACACTAAAAATGTATTGAAACAACCCTATAACTTTCCATAAACTTCTATACTTATTTCACCAATGTTCTTTCAATAACTAAAAGAACAAGTATTTAAATGGTATTGCTTAATATTTAACTGAAAGATCATTCTGAGTTCCATCTCAAATATGCATGGTAATAACATAATTAAGTAAAAACATGAAGGATAAAAACTTTGGACTTACCACGTTGGACTGTGACTCTAATAAAAAAACAAAAAAAGGAAACATTTTCAGTTAACAGTACATTTATAGGCAAAGCTGTATACGTGATTTCTCTGGCACACACATACTGATTAAGCAAACAAATTCTCCATACATCCCAAATTTTAAAAAGTGTTTAAATTTTCCACCTGGGGCCACTTCAGATTCCTTAGTAATTACTTACCAGTGATACCACCACAAAGCAAATTCATCCAAATTTCCCTTTCAAAATAACAAACTAGGTGAAAATCAGAATATATTTGGAAGATTTCTAGGCAGGATGGCAGCCCAGGTAAACACAGTACTCACCTGCTCCCACAATCACATCAAAATTACAACTACACTACAAAAACAACCATAATTCAGAACCACCTGAAATGTGGCTGCATGGAAGTCCTACAACTTAGCAATTAAATAAGCGACACTAAGACTGGAAGGAGGGGTGGAAATGTGGAATGTGCTAGTTCTACTCCCACATGTGGCCTATAAAAATCAGGAGGAGTGTCTCAGCTGCAGAAGTCCCCCCTGAGGAGTGAGAGGTCCCAAACACTAGACCCCCCAGCCCAAGGTTCCAGTGCCAGAAAAGAATTCCCCATAACTTCTGGCTGTAAAAATCAGCAGGCACTGAGGCTGAAGGAGACAGAGGGCTTCTGGGGACCCAGAAAGTTCCTCTTAAGGGGCCTGCACACAGATTTACTCAGATTCACTCCCTCTGAGCCTCAGGGCTGGGCCAGCTGCTTGCTTAAAAGGCACCACCACATAGGGAGAAACTGAATTATCTGGCATCAGTGTGAGAGCTGGAGGGCAGCTTTCTCCTGGACAAAAGCGATGGCAGAGGCCACACTATCTTTTCTGAGCCCGCCCCACACAGAGCCAGCAGGCAAGTGACACATCTGAGACTCTATAAACCTGATTCATACTGTTTACGCTGCCCTGCTGATTCCCTGAGGCCCTGCCCCACGCAACGGTTGGGGCCCAACCAAGCTGGTTCCAGTGGGCTTTCCATACAAATAACCTTTCTTGCCTTAGCTTCACATTTTCCAAAAATCTCTCAAACAAGCAGCATCTGGTCTCAGCAAGCCCCATACCACTTGCTTACTGGACTCAGACCCAAACTAGCAGCAGCTGGCCTTGGTTTATAGCTTGGCCTTACCTGGATACCTCCAAGCCAAGCATAAGTAGCAGCCATCTGTACATAGCTTTGTAGCTCATGACAGATGGCTGCGAAAGAACACAGGCAGTGACTGACCTTGGCCTGTACCTCCTGGGAGGCCCTAGAGCCAGTGCACCCAGTGCACAGCTTCAGACTATATCAAAGCACCACCACCTAACCACCTCCACAAGTGACATATTCAGGAGCAGACCAAGTGGGAACCAGAGCCCCGCTGAAGTAAGTCCTATTCTGTGGAGTAGGCGCCTGCAGAGCTGATCCTCCTTGGTTGGAAATCCATTTGCAGCTAATCAGACTGCAGTACTGATGTGCCAACAGCAATCAAAGTTCAATTACAAGAGGAGGATGTACACAGCCCACACAGGGGGCTTACCTTAAGTACCCAGCTTGAGTGACTGGGGAGGCTGTGCTCCTGGACCCTATAGAACACATGCAATATTAGGCCAGATTACCAAGCCCGGTGAATGTAATGACTCTACCTAATGCATGGAAAAAAACACAGGGAGGCTGCTAAAGGAGGAGGCAAAAAAACAGGTCCCAAATGACAGAACCGAATAAAACTTCAGAAAAAGAGCTAAACAAAATGGAGAAAGAACCAGTCAGAAATGAAAAATATACTAACTGAAACAAAGAATACATTGTGTAGAATCAACATAGAGTAGATGAAGCCAAGAATCAAAACAAAGATTTGGAGGAAAGGAAACAGAAAATACCCAACCAGAACAGCAAAAACAAAAAAAGAATCCAAAAAAATGATTGTGTAAGGAACCTCTGGGACAACTTCAAGCATACCAACTTTTGCATCACGCAGGTGGCGAAAGAGAGAAAGAAAGAAACTGAAAGCCTATTTGAGAAAATAATGACGGAAAACTTCCCTAACTTGGTAAAGGAAACAGAACCACAAGTCCAGAAAGCAGAGAGTCCCAAACAGGATGAACCCCAAGTGGCTCACACCAAGACACATCATAATTAAAATGCAAAAGGTTAAAGAGGAACAATCTTAAAAGCGGTAAGAGAAAAACAATTAATTACCTACAAGGGAGCTCACATAAGACTGTTACCTGATTTCTCAATAGAAATCCTGCAGACTAAAAGAGACTGGCAAGAAATATTCAAAGTGATGAAAAACAAGGACCTCCAACCAAGATTACTCTATCCAGGAAAGCTATCATTTAGAAATGAAGGACAAATAAAGAGCTTCCCAGACAAGAAAAAGGTAAAGGAGTTCATCACCATTAAGCCAGTATTATATGAAATGTTAAAGGTTTTCAAGAAGAAGGAAAAAAAATATTAAACTTCTGAATAAAATGGCAATAAATACGTATCTATCCACAATTCAATCCTAAAATATATATATAAAAAACAATGAGAACAGAAACAAATTCATATATAGACAACATTTTGATGGTTCCCAGATGAAAGGGTGGTTGGGGGAAATGGGTGAGAAAGGTGACAGGATTAAAAAGTACAAATTAGTAGCTACAGAAGAGTCATGATGATATAAATACAGTACAGGGAACAGAGTCAATAATATTCTGATAACTATGTATGGTGTCAGATGGGTGCAAGATTTATTGAGATGATCACTAAGTTATGTATACCTATCACGAAGGTACAGTGCAACTAATATAATAATGTATGTCAACTGTAACTTTAAAACATTTTAAATGATTAAAAAAATTTGAACTTTTGAACAAGACAGAGGCATAGGTAGATACACTTTGCTTCCTCGCACAAAGTAAAGAAGGCCAACAACAAATTTAGAAACAAAAACAACCAACTCAGCCAAAAAATCGAACTGTATGGAAGTCTGACAACCAAGGAATCAAAGAGACATTCATATAGACTGATACACCGAGACAAAGAAATATGGCCCAAGTGAAAGAGCAGATCTGTACTCCAGAAAAAAGAGATAGCCAACCTATCAGATGCAGAGTTCAAAACACTGGTAATCAGGATGTTCACAGAAATGGTTGAATGTGGTCACAAAATAGAGGAAGAAGCAAGGCTATGCAAAGTGAAATAAAGAAAAATATACAGGGAACCAACAGTGAAGGGAAGGAATCCAGGACTCAAATCAATGATTTGGAGAAGGAAAAAGTAAATATTCATCCAGAACAGAATGAAGAAACAAGAATTCAAAAAAAAAAAAAAACAAAACCCGAGGTGAGGCTTGGGAACCTTCAGGACAACTTTACATGTTCCAACATGCAAATCATAGGGGTACGAGGAGAAGAAGAGAAAGAGCAAGAAATTGAAAACTTATTTGAAAACACAATTAAGGAGAACTTCCCCAATCTGGCAAAGGAAATTAACTTCCTGGAAGTCCAGGAAGCTCAGGGAGTCCCAAAGAAGTTGGACCCAAGGAAGCACACACCAAGGCACATCATAATTACATTACCCAAGATTAAAGATAGGGAGAGAATCTTAAAAGCAGCAAGAGAAAAGGAGACAGTTACCTACAAAGGAGTACCATTAAGACTATCAGCTGATTTCTCAAAAGAAACCTTGCAGGCAAGAAGGGGCTGGAAAGAAGTATTCCAAGTCATGAAAGTCAAGGACTACATCTAAGATTGCTCTATCCAGCAAAGCTATCATTTAGAATGGAAGGGAAGATAAAGTGCTTCTCAGATAAGGTCAAATTAAAGGAGTTCATCATCACCAAGCCCTTATTACATGACATGTTAAAGGGACTTATCTAAGAAAAGATAAAAAATGCAACAGTAAAATGACAACTCACAAATATCAACAATTAAACTTAAAAAAAAAAATGAACTAAGCGAACAATCAGAACAGGACAGAATCACAGAAATGGAGATCACATGGAGGGTTAGCAGCAGAAAGGGGGACAATGGGGGAGAAAGTACAGGGAATAAGAAGCATAAATGGTAGGTACAAAATAGGGGGAGATTAATATAGGAAATGGAGAAGCCAAAGAAGTTATATGTATGGCCCATGGACATGAACTAAAGGTAGGGGAATGCTGGTGGGAGGAGGGATGCAGGTCAGAGGGGAATAAAGGGGAGGTAAAAAATGAGACAACTGTAATAGTATTATTAATAAAATATACTTTAAAATTTTTCAACAAAAAACATCTCCCATTTTCCTGGGGTGAGTAGGAGTCAAGAGACCTAGGTTTTGTCAGGGACATACTGAAGGGAATGAGGAGAGGATGGGTAGGAACTGCTCATAGAAACAGGCCCCAGACGTCTAGTAAAGATGGAGGCATAGGTTAAATGGCTCACCTCCTTGCACAACCACAGCAAAAATTTTAAGTAAACTACAAAACAACTATCATCCAGAATTGTTAGAAAATCAAGTTGTATGGAAGACTGAAAACTAAAGAATTAAGGAAGTCACATTCATCCAGAGAGGTAGGAGGGGTGAAGACGTGGAACAGGAGAGGTCCCATACCACATGTGATGGATAAAAATTAAGAGGGATACCCAGCCCCACACCAGACAACTCAGCCCAGGGTTCCCGTGCCAGGAAGATATGTCCCCTAACTTCTGGCTGTAAAAACCAGTGCAGTGGAAGAAACTGCAGGATCCTCAAGTGTGTCCTCTTAAAGTTTGGGCCCACAACAGTTAGGACTTATGCAGACTCACTCCCTCTGGGCTCCAGGACCAGGACAGTAGCTGGAAGGGCATCAGGGACATACCAGGAGAAACTAAAGTGTCTGTCAGCAGGGTACGTGCCGGGGGACAGTTTCCTCCTGGACCAAACTGCAGAGGCCAGGCAACAGTGTGGTCCCTTCTCCAAGCCCTCTCCCACAGTCACAGAGAGGTAACACAAGTTGCCCTGCCCTGACAATTACCTAAGGCTCCACCCCCCACAACTTACAGGTACACTTTATTACAATAGGCCATGCTACTAAGACAGGGAGTCAAAGCAGCTCTATATGATACACAGAAACAAACACAGGGAAGCTGCCAAATTGAGGAGACAAAGAAATATGGCCCAAATAAAAGAATAGAACAAAACTCAAAAAAAAAAGAACAATGAATACAAGCAATATATCAGATGCAAGGTTAAAAGCACTAGTTATTAGGATGAGCTCAAGGAACTCATTGGGTAACTCAAGAGCATAAAAAAGACCCACACAGAAATGAAAGTCATACTAAGTGAAATAAAGAAAAATTTACAGGGAAACAACAGAGGTAGATCCAAGAATCAAATTAATGACTGGAATATAAGGAAGAAAAAAACATTCAATCGAAACAGTAAGAAGAAAAACAGAATCAAAAAAACAAACAAATAGGCTAAGGGGCCTTTGGGACAACTTCAAACATATCAACATCCTAATCATAGGGATGCGAGAAGAGAAAGAGCAAGAAATGGAAAGCTTGTCTGAACAAATAATGAAAGAAAACTTCCCTAATTTGGTGAAGGAAATAGACATACAAGTGCAGGAGGCATAGAGTCCCAAACAAGATAAACGCAAAGAGGCCTACACCAAGACACATCGTAATTAAAATGCCAAAGGTTAAAGACAAGAGAGAATCTTAAGCCCTGGCTGGGGTAGCTCAGTGGATTAAACACGAGCCTGTGAAGCAAAGGGTTGCCAGTTCAATTCCCAGTTAGGGCACATCCCTGGGTTGCAGGCCTGGTCCCCGGTTGGGGGCACGCAAAAGGCAAGCACACATTGATGCTTCTCTCCCTTACCCTCTCTCTAAAAGTAAATAAATAAGGTTTAAATAAAAAAAAATAAATAAAATCTTAAAAAGCAGCAAGAGAAAAGCAGAGAGTTACCCACAAAGGAGTTCCCATAAGACTGTCAGTTGATTTCTCAAAAGAAAATTGACAGGCTAGAAGGGACTGGCAAGAAGTATTCAAAGTGATGAAAAGCAAAGCCCTACAATCTAGATTACTCTATCCAGCAAAGCTATCATTTAGAATGGAAGGGCAGATAAAGTGCCTCCCATGCAAGGTAAAACTAAAGGAGTTTATCATCACCAAGCCATTATTACATGAAATGTTAAAGGGATTTATTTAAAAAAAAAGATTAACATTATGAACATTAAAACAGCAATAAATTCACAACTGAATCTAAAAAACAAACTAAGCAAATAAGCAGAACAGAAACAGCATCATAAATATTGAGATCATCTGGAAGGTTATCAGTTGGCAAGGGGAAAGAGGAGAATGGGGGAAAAGGTGCAGGGATTAAGAAGTACAAACTGGTAGGTACAAAACAGGCAGGGGGATGTTAAGAACAGCAGAGGAAGTGAAGTAGCCAAAGAACTTACATGCATGATCCTTGGACATGAACTAAGGCAGGAGTGTCATACTCATTTTCACCGGGGGCCACATCAGCCTTGCGGTTGCCTTCAAAGGGCTGAATGTAATTTTAGGACTGTATAAATGTAACTACTCCTTAACTACAGGCAAGGAGCTCTACATTTGGCCCTTTGAACGCAACTGAGAGGCTGATGTGGCCCCCGGTGAAAATGAGTTTGACACCCCTGAACTAAGGATATAAATTGCCAGAGGGAATGCGGGGTACCAAGTGAAAAGGGGCAAATGAGGAAAATTAGCACAACTGTAATAGCATAATCAAAAAATTATTAGAAAAAGAAAGGAGGCCTTGGCTGGTGTAGCTGAGTAGACTGAACATGGGTTGTGAACCAAAGGGTTGTTGGTTTGATTCCCAGTCAAGGCACATGCCTGGGTTGCAGGCCAGGTCCCCAGTCCCAGTGGGGGGCCACAAAAGAGGCAACCACACATTGATGTTTCTCTCCCCTTTTCCCACCCTTCCCCTCTCTCTAAAAAATAAATAAATAAAATAAAATCTTTAGTTGAAAAAAAAAAAAGCAGACAGTGGCCCCAGGGTTGTGCAGGGTGTGAGACACCCCAGGAGGATGCAACCCATCACCCTAAGAGAGAAGGGTCTGACACTTTACAGGTTACATCTATTTTTTTAAGTTGAACACTGGGGTAAATCAGGCAGTCACTGAAACCTGAACCTTGAAAAGACCACATACTGTGTGATTCCATGTATATGAAATGTCCAGAACTGGCAAACCCACAGTGACACAAAGTAGATTAATGGCTGCTTCAGGCTGGGGGTTGTGGGAGTTGGAGGGCAACGAAGAAAGAGGACCGCTAAAGGTTATGGGGTTTCTTCTGAGGGAGATGAGATATTCTAAAATTGATTATAGTGATGGTTGCACAATTTTTTTTGATGGTTGCACAATTTGGTGAATATATTAAAAACTATTTACACTTTAAGTGGGTGAGTTGTATGGTATATAAATTCTATTTCAATAAAGCTATTAGTAGAAAATAATATAAAGTTTTTAAAAAAGAGTACCTTTGGAAATCCCCATCTAAGGGAACATGCACTACTTACAAGTTACGAAGTTAAAAACTAATTTGTTTAAATCAAAAAATGTCAAACATTTACTTCTTTTTAAAATGAAAGGCTATGGGAAACCAACATACTTACCATTCTGAGCTTCTTGACACCTTTTAATCCAGACAATAAAATCAGCATCCGCACCTAGAAAGGGCAAATTGACCGTAAAATCATTCGTCTGCACTGTCTTAACGTATTTACTCAACAAATACTTATTGAATACCTACTATGCTCCAAACAGTGTTCTGGGCACTGAGGATTCAGCAGTGCCCAGAATTAAACAGACAATACCTGTCCTTAGAGATCTTAGAGCAATCCTAATGTTAGTTATAAATACACCAATAGGCTTTAATATTTAGTTGTTCATCCTGAAGTATTTTAATTTAAAAAAATTAATTTTAACCAAAGACCACCTTAGCAGTTCACAGATATTAATCTACATTTCCCCTCACCCCTCTCCTCTTAAAGGAGTTTCCTTTGTCACACAACAAAATCAGACCTTAAGGGATTTCCCAATACACCTCCCCGGTTGGGATGCAGTGGAGGCCTGGTAACCAGCAGCTGGGCTGGAGTCTACAAGACTGTTGCCTACGTCTCTCCTGTCCTAATTTATAGGTACCATTTGCAAAGTTGGGCCTAATGCCCTTGCTCAAATAGGTATACAGCAAAAAAGCAAATATTCAAAGCAGTAGAGAGTAAATTTTTAAGAATATAACCATACAATACTTCAGAGCAGGGTTTCTCAACCTCAGCACTACTAATATTTTGGACATGATACGTCTTTGTTATGAAAGACTGTCCTGTGCATGGCAAAATATTTAGCAGCATCACTGGTCTCTATTCACTAGATTTCAGTAGTACATTCCCCATCCACTAGTCAGGATAATCAAAAACTCTCTTCAGACACTGCCAAATGTCCCCCCGGGAGCAAAATCAAAATCAGAGAGTTAGGAACCACTGCTTTAGAGAACTGTGATAACACTCTATCATGAGATGAAGATAAAATGATAGTATATAATTAGGATTACGTAGTCTACCATTATCTATGAAATTACTTACAACTACTATCTTTTAGTCTTCTGCAGATTTTTTGATTCTTGACCCTTATTATTTCTATATATGTGCACAAATATCTGTACTGCTGTGATACTTTTCAGATATAAGTATACCTTGCTTTTGGAAAATTCATAGTACACCACTTTGCCTTTACAGAAGACCAAAATTACTACTTGTTTTCACTAACTGAAAAAAAATTCAATAGAATTTTCATTTTTATGCAAAGAGCAAAAATAGCATCCAGCATTTGTTTTGCATTAGCCATTAAAAGGGCAGTAAGCAACCAGAGCAGCGAGAGTGGCCCCACCAAGCTCCTTCCCTAGGAACTATGATCAGCATCTCAGCATCAATCTGCCATGGCTTTGAACTGTGCCTGTGAGCATCTTTGCTTTATCTCAATTTTGTACATCTGTTAGCAAGATGTATAATAAGATAGTAGAAAACCCTGAAAGAGCTTATAAGACTGTGTACTCAATGTAAAACTGGACAAAATTGAGGATTCTGATTGTGATGAACAAGACAAAGGCATTCTGTGCACATTGAATCTGCCTGCATCCGCTATTCATACTATTTACACACAGAGAGAAACAAACTTGAAAGCTGCTGAAGTGACTATTGGTTCTGCTAATAAGTAAGTGGTCTCTTTTAGCTGCCATCCAGTAATAGATAAAATGTAAGAAGTCTATTGCCTGAGTATATTAATAGGCGTACAAAGCATGATGCTGTTATCTTACACTTCAGGAGAAATCAGTCTTTTTAATAAGTGAAACTACACAATACAAACATTATTTTTTCTTTATACAGGCTGTGTATCTATCATATCATTCCTGCTTTTACTACCTGTTAGTGTTATTTTTAGGTTTTATGTGTTACTTTGTATGATCTGGTAGGCTATTTTTTGGGCCTAGGATATTAAAATTTTTTTGCATATATATTATAGTAATGATCTACTTTCTGATGGCAGAGAAAACCTGTATTTCTCTCAAAAAGATGACATTAAAAACTCACAATACTCTCAAAGCTCTATGTTTCTTCTGTGCTCTATCAGTTTACCTAACACTTTATTTCCCAATAAAAATCTCCATTATAAAATTTCCTATATAACCAATCTGAATAAAACTTAAAATAGACTTCTGAACATCAGCGCAAATTAAACTGTCACTTGTCTATTAGAAAAAAATAAAACCAGGTTAAGTACAGGGAGCATACTAAGTGTTTTTAGTTTCTAATGGTAAAGTTTATCTGTGATTTAAATACTAAATGGCCAATTTAATCAATATTAAGTAAACTCAAACTCTGCAATCAACACAAAAATACCATTAAAGGAGTAAAAGATGGTATCAGGTTTTCATAATTAACTTGAGATTACATTAACAAAATTTAGCTATGGTATTTATGACACAAGAGAAATAACAGATTAAGTTATCAACATGTAATTCTAATACTTACTATCTAATTTCTGTCCTTCTGTAAAAGTTTCTAGAGCAGCAGCATAGTTTTTTTTATGGTATTCACATATCCTGTATGAGCATATTAAAAACAAATACCATGCACACATGAAATCATGAAAAATAGCCTTCTTCCTAATTTAAATATCCCAGTATTCTCTATTGTTAAAAGAATTTAAGCATATATTAATAAGCCAAGAGATTTTCTAAAATATTCTATATGACATCTAGTATAATTCCCATTAATATCCAATTTTTGGACTCATTTCAGAAGAAATTTGATCTTAATTGTATACACTTGCTCCTTCCAAAGTACAGTTATATAGTAAGGAATTAAAAAAATTTCTTAAAGAAAAGTCACATTTATCAACAGAAACAAGCTGGGACACAAAATACACAGGTACAGAGTATTCATAGTATTAAATGTAGTCTGTTCAGCTTGGCTGAGAAATAGTTCTCTAGTCAAAGAGAGTAAATTCCAAATGAAGAACAAAAAAAAGACTTGAAATCCATCAGTTTCATCTATAAGTTACTTCAATCATCACTATTTTAAAGTATACTGACTACATACCTGAAGTTATGTGACCATCACATGCTGAAGTTAATGTAATAGAAGCATAAGTTATATTTAAAATTGAATCCTATCTCACTTATAGAATGTTTAAATACAGAATTTACTATTGATATAAAGCTTACCAGTAATTTCAACAAACTAAACACCTATTGTCCAGACTCAACAGGAAAAATAGTTATTGCATACCCTTTTCTCAGCATAGCAGTGGGATTATTTGGATTAAGTTCAAGAGATTTCTTTGCATCAGCAACAGCATCTATACATGAAAAAGAAAAAAAGGAGTTTTTAGTCAGTTTATCACAGATCCTAACAAATACTGCACATAAAATTTGAATCGGTCTTAGACTTTCAAGTTGGTAAAATGGACAAGTGGTCTCAAATTAGAAAAAGCTAATGCAAAATACGATCCAATAAATATTACCTTCCTATTTTCTTATTAGCCTAATATTTAACTTCCTTTTTGGAGAGCTTCAGGCAATACAACTGTGTTACAAAGGTCATCTAATTTTCTCATTAACGTCATTTATACAGTTTGACTCAAAATATTTAATTTTTCCTTACCCAGATTTTCTATCCAGAATAAAATTAACACAATAAATACATTCCTTATTAAAAAAATGCAAGTAAGAGCACTTCATTTAAATATTTTGTAAAACAGTAAATATAATGCTCTTCTCTTGGCAAATCCAATAACCACAAATGAAATCTGTATAAATTCTCCACCCACTGAAGGAGGGACACTCATAAAATTAAATGGGGGTTACTCAATATAACATTTGTCACATTCCAGCAACTTCACACCTTGTATGAAAGACCAATTTAAAAATCCTCAAACATAATCTCTATTTTATTTGACTCATATCTTGGGCAGAATTTATTAGTAACACTTAAAGAAAATGTATTTTGTAAGAAAAGTTACCACAGTAATTCCCAAGAAGGATGTGACAATAAGCTCTTTGACAATAATTTTGTGCATCATCTGGTTTCTCTTCCAAAGCCTTAGTCAGCTCCTACAAACACAAACATGTTGAGTATAAGTAAATGTTTTTTAAGTCAGTGGACTGTAATTAAACATGATTTTTAATCAAATACACTATTGTCATAAGCTATCTGGAATAAAGTTAACAGGAAAACAAGCTAGGAGCTTTTCTTTGCAAGAGAATATCTGCCCTTCTCCCCTCCTCCCCACAAAAGCCCACAATATAATGTAATACCTACATAAAGCACTTAGCAGTTCCTGGCCTATAGTAGGAACTGGATAAATGGTAGTTATCACCTCATTTATTCTGAAGAGTTTATTTGATACACATTGACCATCACAGATTTTCTCCTTCTAATTTGGAAAAGACTCACAGATTGTGTACAATTTGAGATACCTAGAAAATGTGAAGCTGTCCATTAAAAAAAAACCCTGGAAATTAGAGTTCAGGAAGGTTAACAGAATCAATAAATACACAATCCAGTTTGGCTGGCCCTCTCTTATCTGTCAATGGCAGACAACCCTAACAAATTACAGCATTCCGTTGAAAGTCGAGAAACATAATACCTCATATTATCAACTGATTAAGAGTTAGCATTAGAGAGATGAAAATTATTGCCACTCTGACCATTTATAGTATATAAGTGGTAGCTGCAGCAATGATGATGGAAGAAAAGATAGCACGATTAGTGAGGCCAAGGGCAAATGGAGGCAAACAAGAACAATTTGATTCTCTACCTACAACTCACACACCCTAGGGATTTGGTAGTGTTTTTATTTTATTTACAATTATTTTGTTATGCCTAACCCAAGGACATGCTCATTGACTTTAGAAACAGGGAAAGGGAGGGGGGAGAAAGGGGGAGAGAGAAGGGAAGAGGGGGGTGGAGGGATGGGGGGGAGAGGGAGAGAGGGACAGGGAGAAAGAAAGATAACAGACACATCAGTTGGTTGCCTCCTATATGCACCCCAACCAGGGACCCAACCCACAACCTGGGCATGTGCCCTGACTGGGAATAGAACCTGTGACCTTTCAGTTTATGGGACAATGCTTCAACCAACCGAGCCATGCCAACCAGGGGTAGTAGTCTTCTTAAAAGGTAAAATTAGCCCTGGCTGATGTGGCTTAGTGTATTGAGCACCAGCCTGCGATCCACAGGGTCACTGGTTCATTTCTCAGCCAGAGAACATCCCTGGGTTGCAGGCCAAGTCCCCATCAGAGGGCACATGAGAGGCAACCACACTGATATTTCTCTTCCTCTTTCTCCTTCCCTTCCCCTCTTTCTAAAAATAAAATTTAAAAATCTTTTTTTAAAAAGAGTAAAATTATTTCAATAGCCATATACTGATTTTGCTTAAACCTAAGTGTGATGATTCTCACAAAAAAATTATACTTGATAATCATATACCTAAAATCCAAACTACTTCTCATCTCAACCCTTACTGTCCTGATCCAAGCAGTAATGAAAATCAGATCTTGTTACTATGTCTCTGTTCAAAACTCTCCAATGTCTTTCCAGCTGACCCAGAGCAAAAGCCCATCTGTCCAATAACCTAAAAGGCCCTTCTTGATATAACACTCTGCTATCTGATACCATCTCTTACTACTCTTCCCTTTACTCTTCCATTCTAGTCCAATGGCCTCCTTGCTCGTCCTACACCAGCAGGACTCTGCAACTGCTCCCTCTCAGTAGAATGCTCTTCCCTCAAATGTGCACAGATTCATTCACTCACTTCCTAATTAGTGACAAGACTGTGCCAGAGAAAGGATTCAAATCCAGGTGTGATTCCAAATTGGATTTTAACCACTAAAAAGCACTGCCTCTTGGTAATGTTTCTTTACTCCAAGTTTTTTTTCACATACCGTCTGACATTTGTATTATGTTTTCTAATACTTTGAAACTCCTAAGTTAAATAATACCATCTTGCACTAAACTTTCAGTTTCAAAAATAGCTGATAGCTTCTCACCTACCTACTCTGCAAACCAAATTTCTAGCTTCTCCTCAGCAAATCAGACATACTATGGGTCCAAAAGGCTGTTATAGATTATATTAATATCTAAATCATCAATTCAAAAACTACTTTTAACACATATTATTTAACAAAGAAGGGCTAGACACTGTGAGTACAAATTACATTCCTTTTCTTTAAAAGTCAGGTAAAAACTTATGAATTTCAAACAACCAACATGCAACTAACCTTTAAAAACACAAGTCAACTGTTGGTTAAGGACAATTTATGGTAGCTCAGTTAAATAAGCAATTGACTTATTAGGCTTAATTTTTTTTTTTTTTACCAAAAAAAAAAAAAAATTACACAAAAACTGAACACCAACTTAATTATGATACATAAACTTGTGCATCATGAATAAAATAATCAGCTTATTATGAATAAGTAATACATATAATAAATTCAGAAAAAGTGAAGATAAAATAACAAGTTGTGACTGCATTAAACTATATCTGACTTGTGGCTTGTTTTCAGAGTTCTACTGTTTCTGTGACAACAGCTGCTGGCTGCTGGAGTACAAAGGGACTCAAGGGAGGGATCTGAAAAGGCAAAAAAATTGAATCACGGTGGCAAAAAGCTATTATTTCATGGAGACCAATTGGAAAAATATTGTAAATATGTCCGAAGTTATACTCACTAAGATAAAATGAGATGTTGCAGTGAAGCAATTTATAGTTCTCAAAAGTAAAAAAAAGGTAAAAAACCCCGTGAACTGAAAAATATAATTATGCTGAAATCTTTACTAAGGTAACTGTGAAGGAAGTACCTGGTAACAGAATAGGGGGGGAACTCCTTTTCAAGGCAGTAAGAGTAAGACTTGGATCTCTTAGAAACAGATTTCCAAATTTTTAAAGTTTTAAGCTCTTTTAAAATGAAACGTCACCCCAATACATTCAATAAAAAATAAAGTAAAACATAAAAATAAAACAAATTAAAATGCTACCCAACAAGGTAAATGGTGTTAAGGTTGAAAGCAAAAGCAGTGTTGCTCAGACTGAGAAAAAGTTGGAAAGCCTTTAGCTCTGGGTATCCCAATTTAATACCATTCTCTGTTTTCTTCCAGCTACAGCTAATTCCCAATCATGGATAATAAACAGTATCAACCCTTCTCCCTTCCTGAACTGCCTAACACTCCTGGAGAAAAACCACACATCACCATGGAGAACTTGTACCAACACATTTATGCTAACCAGCTATGCTCTCAACAAAGTTATCTGGGGTCAGATACCTCAAAGTCAGTTACTAAACCTTTAATTGTATCATATAACTCCAATCCTACCCCGTCTTCCAGAAGATGACCCCAACGAACCCAGAGATTTACCTCTTCTGAACTATATAACCTGGAGCAAGTTAAATCTCTTCAGCCTCAGCTTCCTTGTTAGAAAATGCAAATACCCACACCTCACAGTTGTTGAAAGAATTATGTTAAGAGTCCTTTAGCACATTTGGGTGCCTACATCTCCCGGGCACTACACTAAGAACACAGCGGTAAACAATACACACAAAAACTCCTGCCCTCTTGAAACTTACACTAAGGCCTGCACTAAACATAAGGTGGTCAGAGAAGATGGCTTCTCTGAGATGATGACATTTCACCTGAAATCTAAGATGAGGAGCATTCCCAAGCAAAACATGAGCTAGGTCAGGAGACAGTATATTTTAGGAAAGGAACTGCAAGCCCAAAGGCCACTCAACAGGATTGAGCATGACAAATTCAAAAACAGAAAGAAAGCCAAGATGGCTAGAACGTAGACAGCAAAGGGACTCAACATGTACCTCCCATGACCTATCTTCATAACCCTTTCAAGGTCCTATTTTGTTCCAATTTAGAGACAAGAATTCTGATCCAGAATGATAATAGGAACTTTTCTGAGGTTACAAAGTTATCACGAAACCAGAATTTGGACACAAGCAGTTTCATTCCATGCCCATTGTTAGAGTAAGTTGTGCTACATTTATACAGTGAAACACTACAAAGCAATGAAAAAGAACTTCCACTTCATACAGCAATAGGAATGTATCTCACAAAATGTTTAAAGCAAGACAGGTACATACACTCAACTGAGTATCTAGCCTATGACTCTGTTTATGTGAAGTGCAAGAACAAGCAAAAGTAGTTGATGGTGATGGACGTCACAATAAGGGTTGTTTGGTGAGAAAGGAAAATTATTGGCTGGGAAGAAGCATGAGAAAAACTTGATAAAAGTGTTCTGTATTTGCTTTGTATCACATATACGTATGTAAAACATCTTCATTAGACTTCAGATCTGTGTTATCTACATGTTTTACTTCAATAAAAAGTAAAACAAGTGAGATGGAAAGTAACATCAATAACCTTTAAAAGCAACTTTTATGAACTGAATTTCCAAAGGAGGAAATGAGCAGAAGAGGACCATAACAAATGTAAATTCTGAAAATAGGTATTAGTGGACATAAGTAATTGTGGAGAAAAATCTCAGCGCCTCCTGTAACGTTTGTTATTCTACTAATGACCCCAGAGGCCTCACCAGGAAACACTATAGTACAACTAATTAATCAATCGCTTTATTTGAAGGCCTTCACATCCAGATCCAAAAACATATTTTGGCCTAAGAGGCACTAAGGGACCTAGCTTGTGGTTTCCTCCCCACCTCATCTCATACTCTTTCAGACCACTCTAGTCAAATAATCCTTTTCGCTGCTCCTTGTACCGGGCAGCTTCATTCCTAGCCAGGATTTTGGCATTGCATGAATGCTTTCTCCAGAGCTTCCAAGCTCATTCCCCCAGGTCTCTGCTCAAATGTCACCTTCTTAGAAAGACTCTATCAGCATGTGGCAAATTATCTCTAGAAGTCGTAGGTAGGAAAACAGTTCTCTTGACTCAAACTGCTCACCTTAAGTGTGTTAGATTGTAACAACAGAACAGGATTTGGGTTCTTTTCCTAGTGTTTTAAAGCAAGAAACACCTGGATAAATTTTGTGATCCACTGCATTATGTAGCCTTTGCTTGGGCTTTCCTTACTACTTTGTGTTATTTAATTCTTGCTCTTTTACTCTCTTATATATAGTTTTATTATCTTTTGCTTCATACAAAGTGCCTTGTAAGTCAATTAAACAAATAAGTAAAGACTTCAATGGATGCCTCACACATAGCAACCCCCCCCCCAAAAAAAAATACTGTTTTGGTGCATAAACAAATGAGTCAATAATGAATAGTAGCAGGACATCTGGAAATTTTCAGGGTCATAGGAGAAATGATGGTTGTTATGGTAGTCTGAGTTCATACACTTTGCGCATCACCTGGTACATAAGAATGGCAAGGATACTTGTTAAATGGGAAAAAAACAATTAAACAAATACCATCAAGCCTAGATTTCACTTTTTCTTGTAGTCAAACGTCATTTAAAATAAATATCCTCCCACGCAAACCATAAATATCAACTACAGAAAGTTTTTTAAACAGATGCAAATATACACACAAAGTCTAGGAGTGGGAGGGAGAAGGAGGCAATATGAAACAGGAAAAAAAACAGGCCGAGTTTGTCAAAATCAGGGATGAGACACCCCCAAACAGTCCACCCGGTCCCAGACAGGCATGTGCTGGGAAGAGGCGGGGTTCGCCGCGTTCCCCAGAGGAAAGTAGACCAGGCTGAGACGGATCCTCTCACCTCCAACGCCGCCTGGGGGTCCTCGTCGACCAGAGCATCTGAGAAGCTCGGGAGAAACCTGCCAGGAAAACAACAACTTCAGCAGGGCTCACTAACCAAGGAAAGGGGGGGAGGGGATAAAAGTAAATACCAAAAAGAAGAGAAAACATGTACCTCTGGGCTGTTGCAGGTCCTGCTGCGGCGGCCGCCATCCCTAAGAGTCACTGCTGCTGTTGCTGGGGCTGCTACTACCGAGGTTCCAAGACCCGCCGCCGCCCAAGAGGGAAACTTCTGGAGACACACCAACCGAGCTTCCGTCCTATGTAGCCAACGAGCAGGCACGCAGCGTGCCGCCGGGGGAGGAGAGGCGGAAAGCAAGCGCAGGGCTCGCTGGGACCTTGGAGGAACTGGTCTCCCGACCCACTCGGCTTCCGGTGACCCCGCCCCTCGCAGTCCCCGCCCCTCGCAGCCGCGGCTACGGAGGCTGCGTCGGTGCTGTAGGCCCCCTTTCACTACGTGCCCGTGCTCTGACAGAGACTTCTAGGGCAGTAGCTTAAAATTTTCGTAAGGTACTGTGTCCCTCGAGAACGTGTAGCCTTCGGGGCGGGAGGTCGTTTGTGGGTCTTGTTAATAACAAATCACATCGTGCTCCGTTGTTACAGTTGATCACAGCTTTTAAGGTTACCGGAGGCGGCCGAGACTTTCGTGCCCCGTGACGTCATTTGCTGCTACGTGTAGTTTTTCCGGTAGAAAGTGCCCTTGTGCCAGCGCGTTGCTCCTGGGATCTTTGCGCCTGAAGCCCTAACATAGTACTGGCTGGAACTCGTTCTGCTCCTGCAGAGGCTAGACAGAGGGAAGCTTTTTTGGGTCCGGTGCGGGTAGACTGTTCTATTTTCCAGAACAACACAGGTCCAAGTTTTCTTCCCAGTTGGCTTCCCAGATTGGGAAGAAAAACCTTTTTCTTCCGAAGGCACTGCAAGGAGGAAGGTGGCCTGAAGTTGACTAGGTGCCGCTTTACTTTCCGGCCTAGTCTGTCAGGCTCTCGCTCAGCAGCCTTTGACACAGACGGATCGGATGAAGCTTCCAGCAAGTTACTCTGCAAGGGGTGGGAAGAACAAGAGAGAGTGGGAGTAAGCGGCTCAGTCAATAAAGATGAAGCAAGTACATAAACTTGAATGTTAACACACCCAAAATCTAGGCCCAGGGATTCAAAAATGTTAAATCCCTGCAGAAACTTAAACTAGTGCTGTTCTAAGGAGTAAAATGAAAGAAGGGCAATATGTGATAGCAAGGTGGGTCATCTGTGGGATATAAGCTATAGGAATGGCTTCCTCAAAGATGCAATAACTGTCAGCTGCCAAAGATAAATAAGAATTATTGTAGTTGTTGATGGAAATGATAATTCAGAGTAAGATGTGTGTTAGAAAACAATGTGAGCCTTGGCTAGTGTAGCTCAGTGGATTGAGAGCGGGCCTGCAAACCAAAGGCTCACGGTTCGATTCCCAGTCAGGGCACAAACCTGGGTTGCAGGACAGTTCCCAGCAGGGGACCCATGAGAGGCAACCATATATTGATATTTTTCTCCCTCTCTCCTTCCCCTCTAAAGATAATAAATAAAATCTTTAAAAAAATAAAAAAGAAAACCATGTGAAGTCTGAAATTAGTAGAGCCAAAATTCAAGTTAGGAGCAGACTTGCTGGAAAAGGGAGTGACTGCCAGGTTGTAAAGAATAAGATGTGTGTTCTGCTGAGAAGCTTGGGTGTGATTCTCTTAATGATGCTAACCCATTGTAGGATTTTTTAATCAAAAAAGACAGTAAAGTCAAATTTGCATTTTAAGTAAATATATTATGCCCTCTGTGCTGTGGAAGAATAATTAAAGAGAAAAGGAGAATAGCTGTTGGGGGGACAACTGCTGTTTTACAGTTGTGGGGAAGGGGGGAACTTTTCCTTTCTCTCCTCTGGTTCTTTTGGCTGGCCAAATCAAATCAACAAGAGAAAAAAAATTGACTATCATGTGCATGGGAATCCCACATACATGAGAAAGTAAGTCAGAGACCATGCATACTTGAGAGGTTCAGAGATAGAGAGGAGGATTGAGGTATATGAGACATTTTGAGCTGGGAATGAGGTAAGGTGCCTTGGGAAATTAGAAAGGTCATTGCAGGATGATAAGAGCAGACATTCAGTAATTAGTAGTTTGCCCTGTCCTACAAATAGGTCGAAAGAAATTATCTCTGATAATCTCTTATGGGCAAGGTTTCTAATGCGAATTCTTTTAGGTACTTGGGGGAGGAGGGCAGAAGTTTCTCTTGAGCCTGAAGGTAAAATTGCCTTTACAGCAAAATAATCAGCGCACCACTGAGGCGCATCTTGGGGTGGCTTGTTCTGGATGCTGCCCCCCACCCGCCACACACAAGCCAAACTGACACTTAAATAGATCAACGGTTGTAGAGATGGACAGGAAGGTAAGAATTACAGAAATACTTGAGGTAAAATTGGTTTTGCTGATGTTTTATGGTTAATGCATTTTGTGTCTCATATGATAAAGCTTTACCTATGCCAAGACTATGAAGACAGTGTGCGTTTTCTTCTAGATACCTTTTTATTTTACCTTTCACATCCAGGTCTGATTTGTCACAAATTAACTTTTGTAAAAGATATGAAGTTAGAATCAAGGTTTATTTTCCCCCATATGGATATCCAATTGACTGAGTCCTACTTATTAAAAAACACCACCATTTCTCATTTCCCCCACTAAATTTTTTTTTAAATTTATTTTTCAATTACAGTCAATATACAATATTTTATTAGTTTCAGGTGTACAATCCAGTGTTTAGACACATAACTTACAAAGTGGTCACCCCAATAAATCTACTGCCCATCTGACACCATGTATAGCTTTTTTAAAAAACTGATTTTAGAGTCCTGGCTGGTGTGGCTCAGTGGATTGAATCCCAGCCTGCAAACTGAAAGATCACTGGTTTGATTCCCAGTCAGGGCACATTCCAGGATTGCAGGCCAGTTCCCCAGTTGCCGGCCTGCAAGAGGCAACAGAGATGTATCTCTCACATGATGTTTCTCTCCCTCCCTCCCTTCCCCTCTCTCTATAAATAAATAAAAAATTGATTTTAGAGAGAAACACTGATTTGTTGTTCCATTTATTTATGCATTCACTGGTTACTTCTTGTTTGTGCCCTGACCAGGATCAAACCTGCGACCTTGGCGTATTAGTAAAACATCCTAACTGAGCTACCTGGCAGGGCCCCACACATAGTTACTGCAATAATATTGACTATATTCCCTATGCTGTACTTTGCATCCCCATTACTATTCTGTAGCAACCAAACTGTACTTCTTAATCCCTTCACATTTTTCACAATCCCTGCAACACCCCTCCAACCTGGCAGTCATTAAAGAGTTGTATGTATGTCTGTTTCTGCTCTACTTGTTTATATAGTTTGTTTTTTAGAGTCCACAAAGAAATGAAGTCATATGGCATTTGTGTTTCCCTAACATTTCACTCAACACAATCTATGTCCATTCACACTGTTGCAGATGGCAAGATTTCATTCTTTTTTATGCCTGAGTCATATTCAATTTATATATGCTCCACTTCTTTATCCATTGATCTATTGATAGACACTTAGGTTACTTCCACATCTTGGCTATTGTAAATAATACTGCAATGAACATGTGGATGAATATATCATTTGATTTAGTGTTTTGGGATTCTTTAGTTAAATACTCAAAAGTGGAGTGGTTGGGTCCTTTTTTGTCTTGTTATAGCCTCTTTTTAAGTCTATTTTGTTGGATATAAGTATTGCTACCCTAGCTTTTTTCTCATTTTCGTTTTCATGAAATTTATTTTGCCATCCTTTTCAATCTATGTGTATCTTTCAAGCTGGAGTGAGTCTCTCGTAGACAGCACATTTAAGTGTCTTTTGTTATCCATCAGTTACTGTACCTCTTTTGATTGGTGCATTTAATCTATTTGCATTTAAATTAATTGTTGATAAATACATATTTATTGCCATTATCAGTTTTTATCTTTTTTCCTCCTCTTCTTAAAAAACACCTTTTAAAATTTTATGTAATACTGGTTTGGTGGTGATGAACTCTTTAGCTTTTTCTTGTCTGGGAAGCTCCTTATTCTCTCCTTGGATTCTCAACGAGAGACTTGCTGGATAGAATAATGTTGATTGTAAGTCCTTGCTTTTCACCACTTTGAATATTTTGTACCAATTTCTTCTAACCTGCAGAGTTTCTGTTGAGAAACCAGCTGACAGTTTTATGCAAGCTCCCTTTTAGGTCACTAACTGCTTTCCTCTTGCTGCTTTTCAGATTCTCTCTTTGTCTTTAACTATTTGCATTTTAATTATGATGTGTCTAGGCATGAGCCTCTTTAGGTTCATCTTATTTGGGACTCTGTGCTTCCTAGACTTGTATGTCTACTGCCTTCACTAGGTAATGGAAGTTTTCCATCATTACTTTTCAAATAGGTTTTCAATTTCTTGTTCTCTCACTTCCTTCCCATGTCCCCACTATGCAAATATTAGCATGCTTGAAGTTGTCCCAGAGGCTCCTTACACTATCCTCATTTTTTTTTTTCTTTTTTCTTTTTGCTGTTCTGATTGGGTATTTTTTGCTTACTTATCTTTCAAATCTCTGATTCGATCCTCTGCTATATTCCCTAAGCTTCATGTACTCTATTGTGTATTGCCTATAATGTAGTCTTCATTTCAGTTAGTGCATTCTTCATTTTTTAATGGTTCTTTTTTGTTTTCTAGTTCCATTTTTATGTTTCTTATCTCTTGAAGTTTCCACTAAATTCATCTACTCTTCCCCTAAGTTCATTGAGCATCCTTATAACTAGTGTTTTGAACTCTGCATCTGGTAAACTGCTGTTCTCCATTGCATTTAGTTATTTTTCTGGTGTTTTCTGTTCTTTTATTTGAGACTTGTTTCTTGTCTCATTTTGGATGCCCCTTTGTGCTTGTTTCTATGTATTAGGTAGACATGCTGTATCTCCTGGTATTGGTAGAGTGGCCTTTGTATTACATGTTTTATAGGACCCAGTAACACAGTTTCCCTGGTCACCTGATGGATGCTCCAGGTGTATGCCTTGTGTGGGTTGTGTGTGCCCTCTGGTTGTAGTAGAGGCATGACTGAAGTTGGCACATCATTGGGAGAATAGGCTGTGAGGACTGGCATGATCACTGTGGAGGATCTACTGTCCAAGGTCCAACCCCACAGAGCAAGGCTCCCTTCACCAGAGCACTGGTGCCTGCTGAGTCCACCCTTCGAATGTGGTACTTGTGGAAGTTCTTTGGTGTGCCCTGAAGCTGTCCACCATGTGTGTTACCTCTAGGACCTTCTGGAAGTAGCAGGCCAAGGTTAGCTACTGCCTGTGCCCTCCCTGGGGCTACCTGGCAAGAGCTACAGAGTAATCTGAAGATGCCTGAGCCTTAGATTGTTCTAGGCTTAGAGGTGCTTGAAAGAGGCCAAGCTGTGAACCGAGGCCACTATTGCTGCTGCTATTGCTGGGCCTGGAACCACTTAGCAAGAGGTACGAGCCACGTTGAGGCTAGATTCTGCTTGTTTGAAAGATTTTAGGAAAGTCTGAAGCATAAGCCAAGAGCGCTTATTTGTATAGAAAAGCTTCTAGAAATGGCTTGGGTGGGCCCAGAAATGAATGGGGTAAGGTCTCAGGAAATCACTAGAGAGGGCCAAACAGTGTTAGGTTGATGGAGACTCAGATATGGCAACCACCTGGTAGAACGGTGGGACAGTACTTATCAGAGGAACAATGGCCTCTGTCAGCACTGCTGTATGGGAGAAAGCTGCCCCTGTAGTCCTTGCCTGGATGCCAGACAGTTCAGTTCCTCCCTATTTGTCCATCATCTCTGAGCTTCTGCCCTAGCACTGGAGCTGAGTGAGTGAGTCTGAGTAAGACTGTGAATAAGATCTTTAGGAGGAACACCTGGCTCTCCAGAAGCCCTACAGCTCACTTAGCCACAATCCCCACAGGTTTTCACTGTCAGAGAGATTTCTCTTCCTGGCACTGTAACCCTGGACTTGGGGGCCTGGTGTGGGGCTTGGACCCCTCACTCCTTGGGGATGTCTCCACAGCTGAGATATCCCTCCTGATTTTTAAACACCACATGTGGGTATGGGGACAGCCCATTTTGTATCTCTGCCCTTCGTGCCAGTCTTGATGTGGCTTCTGTATATTTTTAGTTTTGGGACTTCTTTTCAGCTAGATTTGAGGCAGTTCTCAATGATGGTGGTTCTGTATTTTAGTTGTAATTTTGATGTGGTTGTGGGAGAATGTGAGGACCACATTTACCTACGTCGTAATCTTGACCAGAAGTCAGCTAAGGCTCCCCCATTAAGTTCTTATTACATCTGTGTAAAATAGATGACCACACATATGTGGGGCTGTGCCCATGGTTCTCATTCTGTTTGTCTGTTTGCCTAACCTTGTACCAGTATCACAGTGTTTTAATCAATGTACCTTTATAATACATCTTAAAGTCCTATATCTTTTGATTGTTGATAAAGTCCTATATCAACATTGTGTTGGATCTTCTAAGTCCTTTGTATTTCCATTATTTTACAAACTTTACAAAATTTATTTTCATTTATTTATATATTTTATACTAAGCTTGTCAATTTCTAAAACGAAACAAAATGCTGCTTAGATTTTAATTAGGCTTACATTGGCTCTGTCAGTCTATTTGAGGAAAACTGACATCTTAATATTGAGTCCTCCAATGCATGAATATCATACCACACTCCATTTATTTAAGTGGTCTCTAATTTCTCTCAGCAATGTTTTGTTTGTAGTATAAAGGTGTTAAAATAGCTTTCATTAGATTTATTCCTGGGTATTTGTTTTTTTATGCTATTTTAAATGGCATTTAACATTTTTTATATTCTACTTGTTTGTTGCTGGCATATAGAAACACTACTGATATTTATATATTGACTTTATAGTGAGCCATCTTACTAAATTCCCTTATTATTTCTAATATTTTGTAGATTCTTTCAGAATTTCTACAATCAAAATCTTGTCATCTGTGAATAGAGATTTAACATCTTTCTGTGCAGTCATCATAAATGTATTTCTTTTCCATGCAGTCTGTCAGTGGATAGGATGTCTACTCTAGTTTCAGTAGAGAGAGTGAAAATAGACTTCCTGTTTCATTATAACATCAGTGGAAAATCTTCATTATCAAATACCTTTATTGAAATGTTCATATGTATTTTTCTTTAATATGTTAAAGTGAATTACATTCATTGATATTCAGATGTTCTAAAAATAGCCCATATGCATATGAAAAGAAGTTCTAGATCAATATCAGGAACATTAAAATCACAACTTAGTACTAAACATCCCTGCCAGAACAGTTAAAATGAAAAGGAATGCTGCCCTGGCTGGTGTGGTTCAGTGGACTGAGTGCTGGCTTGTGAACCAAAGGGGTGCAGGTTCAATTCCCAGTCAGGGCACATGCCTGGTTTGCAGTCCAGGCTCCCAGTTGGGGGCATGTGAGAGGCAACCACCATTGATGTTTCTCTCCCTCTCTCCCTCCATTCCCCTCCAAAAATAAGTAAATAAAATCTTTTTTAAAAAATTAAAAGGAATTTCAGTATCAAACATTGGTAAGGATTTGGAGCACTATATATTGCTATTGGGGGTATAATTTGGTAATTTGATACCATCAACTAACACTAGTATACATCTACCCTATACCCAATAATTCTACTACTGGGTATATACCCAAGAGAAAAGAGTACTTATGTTCCTGCACAAGAATATAGATTGCAGCATTATTAACATACCAAAAACTGGAAATAACCCAAATGTTCTTCTCATAGAACAAAAATTCTAAAAAGCAATGATTGAGAATGAACTACCATACCAGTACATAGAAGAAGAGTGGCTGGGTGCCTGATACACCTGTGTGCCTTATTGTGAACCTTTTGGCAGTTGGGCCTCAACGGGGCATGCAGGAGGAGACCACCCAGACTGTTTATGATGCCCTCAGTGGGCTCTGGGCCCTGTTTCCCTGCCTGGGAGCATTGGCAGAGGCAGATATTTTTACTGGTTGGGAAAGAATGCCCCTTTGTTTTTAGAGATTCACTTGCAAATGAAGAGCTTGCTCAGGTCTCTGGGCAGCTGTGAACTTCCAGTCAAGATGGTAACATAGGTAAATGCAATACCTGCCTCCTCCCATAACCACGTGAAAATTACAACTAAACTACAAAACAACCATCATTCACAACAGCCTGAATCTGGTTGAATGGAAGGCCTATAACTAAGGGAATTAAAGATGAATCCACATTGAGACTGGTTAGGAAGGGTGGAGATGTGGAACAAGCTGGTCTCACACCCGGACCCCATGTGGTGGATAAGAATTTACAGGGATATCTTGGTTGCAGAGAGTCTCTCTAAGGAGGTCCCAACCCTGTACCAGGGTCCCCAGCTCAGGGTTCCATGCCAAGAAGAGTGGCATATAGTCACCACAACTTCTGACTATAAAATTCAGCAGAAATCAAGGCTCAGAGAGATAGAGAGCACTAAGAGCCCCAGGAAATTCCTCTGTAAGTGTCCACACACAGACTGACTAGGACTCACTCCTTTGATGCCTTTCAAGCTGGGGCAGCAGCTTGAAAGGCATCAGAGACAGAGGAGGGAATGAATTGTCTGGCATCAGAGCAGAAGGTAGAGGAAAGCATCTTTCTCCCAGACAGATGTTGTGGCTGTTGTTCCGTTGCCCCACAGATCTAGCAGGAGGTGCCATATATGAGACTCCATTTACCTGGCTTACACTGTTTGCCCATCCCTGGTGATTACCTGAGGACCCGACCCACCCAACTTTCAGGTCTACCCAAGCAGTTTCCCGTGGAGTTTCCATACAAATGGCCTTTCTTGACTCATGCTTCAGACTTTCATAAAATCTCTCAAACAAGCAGCATCTGGCTTCACTTAGCCACATACCTCTTGTTTAAGGACCCCAGGCCCAGCATCATAAGCAGCTGGCCTAGGTTCACAGATTGCCCTCACCTGGGTACCTCCAAGCGGAGTGCAAGTAGCAGCCATCTACAGATCACCTTGTAGCTCATACCAGGTGGCCCTGGGCAGAACAAAGACAGCCACTGAGCTTGGCCAGCACCTCCCAGGAGGCTCCAGAGGCAGTGCATTCAGTGCACAGCTTCAGACTACATTGAAGCCCCACCACCCAACCGCTTCCACCAGTGACACGTTCAAGGAGTAGACTCAGTGGGCACCAGGGTGCTGCTGAAGTGAGGACCCTGTGGGGTGGGTCCCTGAACAGTAGACCCTCCACAGTGGTTGAAGTTGGTGGTCACTGCCAGTCCTTGCAGCTGATTGGCCTGAGTTAAATCCCTCCCACTGATTTGTGAACAGTAATTAAGACTCAACTACAAGGGGGGTAGATGTACACACTCACACAGGGGGTGCACCTTGAGTGCCTAGCTTGGGTGATGAAGGAGACTGAGCCAACTGACCCTGCAGAACCCTATATTGGGGGGCTGCCAAAATGAGGAGACAAAGAAACAGGTCCAAAATCAAAGAACAAAACAAAACTAGGAAAAAAAACTAAACAAAATGGAGACAACTCCAGAAAGAACTAAACAAAATGGAGACAAGCAATCTACTAGATGCAGAGTTCAAATCACTGGTTATAAGGATGCTCAGTGAGCTTAAGGGAAGAGTAAATGAACTTAGTGAAAATTTCAACAAAGCAACAGGAAACAAAAATACAGGTAAAAACCATAAAAAAGAAGTGGAAGTCATGAATACATCAGTTGAAATGAAGAATACATTACAGGGAATCAACAGTGGAATAGATAAAGTTGAAGATCAAATCAGAGATTTAGAAAGTAAGGAAGCAGAAAACACCCAATCATAACAGCAAAATAGGAATTTTAAGTATGAGGATAGTGTAAAGAGCCTCTGGGGGAACTTCAAGCATACCAACATTTGCATCATGGTGGTGCTGGAAGGACAAGAGAGCAAGAAATTGAAACCTATTGAAAAAATAATGATAAACTTCCCTAACTGTGTGAAGAAAACAAATACATAAGTCCAGAAAGTACAGTCCCAAACAAGATGAACCCAAAGAGGTTCACACCAAGGGATATCAACTTTAAAATGCAAAAGATTAAAAACAGAATCTTTTTTTTAATTAAAATCAAGGCTTTAAGTATATTTTATTGATTATGCTATTAAAATTCTCACATTCTCCCCTTTATTCCCCTCTGCATGTCCTTCCCACCAGCAATTCTCCCCTCTATCCCCCTAACCCGCTTAGTTCATGTCCATGGGTCATACATATAAGTTCTTTGGCTTCTCCATTTCCTATATTATTCTTAACCTCCCTCTATTTTGTACCTACCATTTATGCTTCTTATTCCCTGTATCTTTTCCCCTATTCTCCCCTCTTCCCCTTCCTGCTGATAACCCTCCACGTGATCGCCATTTCTGTGATTCCGTTCCTGTTCTAGTTGTTTGCTTAGTTCATTTTTGTTTTAGGTTCATTTGTTGATGGTTGTAAGTTTGTTGTCATTTTACTATTCAGTTTTGATCTTCTTCTTTTTCTTAGATAAGTTCCTTTAACAGTTCATATAATAAGGGCTTGGTGATGATGAACTCCTTTAAGTTTACCTTATGTGGGAAGCACTTTATCTGCCCTTCCATTCTAAATGATCGTTTTGCTGGATAGAGTAATCTTGGATGTTGGTCCTTGCCTTTCATGACTTTGAATATTTTTTTCCATCCCCTTCTTGCCTGAAAGGTTTCTTTTGAGAAATCAGCTGATAGCCTTATGGGCACTCCTTTGTAGGTAACTGCCTTTTTCCCTCTTGCTACTTTTAAGATTCTCTCCTTACTTTTAATCTTGAGTAATGCAATTATGATGTGCTTTGGTGTGTTTCTTCTTGAGTCCAACTTCTTTGGGACTCTCTGAGCTTCCTGGACCTCCTGGGAGTCTATTTCATTGGCCAGATTGGAGAAATTCTCCTTATGTTTTCAAATAAGTTTTCAATTTCTTGCTCTTCCTCTTCTTCCAGCACGTCTATGATTCAGATGTTGGAATGTTTAGTTTCCCCAGAGGTTCCTAAGCCTCTCCTCATTTTCTTTTCAATTTTCTTGTTTCTTCATGCTATTGTGATTGAATGTTTATTTCTTCCTTCTGCTCCAAACCATTGATTTGAGTTCCAGTTTCCTTCCCTTCACTGTTGGTTCCCAGTACATTTCTCTTCATATCACTTTGCATACCTTCACTTTTTCCTCTATTTTGTGACCATACTCAACTGTTTCTGAGCATCCTGATTACTAGTGCTTTGAACTGTGCATCTGATAGGTTGGTTATCTCTTCATGGCTTAGTTCTTTTTCTGGAGTTTTGATCTGTTCTTTCATTAGGGCCATATTATTTGTCTCAGCGCAGATGTTACAACGTAAGGGAAGAGCCTTAGGTATTTGCCAGGGCAGGGCAACCCACATTGCTGCATTGTGGTGCTATATGTGGGGGAGGGCTCAGAGAGGGAACAATGTTGCTTGGTTGGCTCTCAGTTGGCTTCCTGTCACTTATCCTACTACTCACAAGAAAACTGGGCCTTTTGGGTGCTGATTCCCAGGTGGGTGGGTTTGTGTACATTCTAGGACCCTGTGGGTCTCTCCAACAAACTCTCCCATGAGGCTGGGGGTTTCTCCCACCACAACCCCCACAGGTCTTTACAGCCAGAAGTTTTGAGGGCTTTTTTTCCTGTGCTGGAACCCTGGGTTGTGCAGTCTGTCTCACTCCCCAGTTGTTTCTCCTGGCTTATCAGCATGCAAACGTGGCACCACCAGCCGCAGCCTCGCCTGTCTGGTCCTCCAGTCCCTGCTTTGCTGGGTGTCCTCTCCAACCTGGCTGCCCATCTCCACCCCTCCTACCAGTCTGGATGAATGTTTCTTCTTTAACTCCTTGGTTGTTGGACTTCCATACAGTTTGATTTTCTGTCAGTTCTGGTTATTTTTTGTTTTTAAATTTGTAGTTGTCCTTTTGGTTGTTTGAGGAGGCAAAGTGTATCTATCTATGTTTCCATCTTGGCCAGAAGTCCAAAGAGAGAATCTTAAAAGCAGCAAGAGAAAAGCAGTTAGTTAACTACAGAGGAGCACTCAAAATACTGTCAGCTGATTTCTCAACAGAAACTTGTAGACCAGAAGGGATTGGCAAGAAATATTCAAAATGATGGAAATCAAGATTATTCTACCCAGCAAAGCATCATGTAGAATCAAAAGACAGATAAAGAGCTTCCCAGACATGAAAAAGCTAAAGGAGTTTATCACCACCAAGCCATTATATTAAATGTTAAAGAATCTTCTTTAAGAAGTAAAAAAAGATAAAAAAAATATGAAAAATGCTAATAAGTACATATCTATCATCAAATGAATCTAAAAAATAAAACAAATGAACATGCAGAATGGGAATAAACACAGATACACAGAACATTTTGAAGCTTGCCAGATGGGAGGGGTGTTGGAGGGATGCATAAAAAAGGTGAAGGGATTATGAGTTCAAATTGCTTGTTATAGAATAGTCATGTGGATGTAAAGTATAGCCTAGGGAATATACTTAATAATATTGTAATAACTAGGTAAAGTGTCAGATGGGTACTAGATATATTAGGATGATCACTAGTAAGTTATATAATGTCCAGTCACTGGGCTGTACACTTGAAACTAATATAATAATACATGTCAGCTGTATTTTAAAAATGATTTAATAATTAAAAGAAAAGAATAATGAATACCAGTATGCATTACATAATGATAAGCTAAAGAAGCCAGACAGAATACAGACTGATTGATTCCATTTATATAGCGTAAAAGAAAAACAAAACTCTACTCTGAGGGGCATCAGCGATTTATTTGGGAAAGGCCGTGAAGGGGGCTTTGTGGATACAGGAATGTTATATAGCTTGACCTGGGTGGCAATTGTGCCAGTGTGTTCAGATGTAAAATTTTATCAAGTCATACACCTAACAATTGTGCACTTTATGCTTCAGTAAAATAAAGGGGGCGATATTTAAAATAAAAAATATCAACAATTTGAAATTTTTTAATATCATGACCTTTACAAAACAAAAGAATTTTAGATACTGAAAAATAAATCTGACACAGTATTGCAAAATGTGTACATTGAGGATTATAAAACATTGCTGAAATTAAAGAACACTTAAACAAATGGAGAGGCACTCTATGCTCATGAGTCCAAAGACCAACTCATGTTGATTCTTCCTAAATTTGTCTGTATATTCAACATGATCCCAAGCAAAATTGAAAGGTTGTTTCCCCATTTAGAAGTTGAAAAAACCTGATCCTGAAATTCAAATGAAATGCCAAAGACTTAGAACAGCCCAATAACCTGGAAATGTAACAAAGTTTGATAATTAACACTACCTGATTTTAACAGATCAACATTCTGTATTGGCACGAAAGATAGTAAATCAATAGAACAGAATGGAGTCCATAAATATACCCATAAAACATGGACAGCTGATTTTCAACAAAGGTCCAAAGGTAATTCAGAGTAAAAAGGATGGTCTTTTTAGACTTTTCAATTGAAAAAAATAGTTTTTCAACAAATTGGATATACAAAAGCAAGAAAGTGAACTTCAATGCATACCTTGCATCATCTACAAAAATTGACTTAAAATGGATCTTGCACCTAAAGGTAAAACTCAGAACTATAAAACTTCTAGAAGAAAGAAAATTGTTGTGACCTCGGATTAAGCAGAGATTTCTTAGGCATGACACCAAAAGCCATGTCTTCTTGATCCATAAAAGAAGTTGATAAATTAGATTTTACCAAAATTAAAAAGTTTCTGCACTTTGAATATATCCACAAATCCTGTATCTGATGAAGAGCTTGTGTAACAGTAAAATACTTGGTCTTTCTGACTCCATCTTATTCAAGCCTTAGTTGTTCCCAAGGCCTTCAGGCTAACAGCTCCTGGTTTAGACATGCGAATCAGTAAAGGAATTCTGCTCAGGGCTTGAGTTTTTACAAAAACAGCCCTCCTATTTTCTCTCATAAAAGAAGCCTACAGTCTGCTTTCTTAATATGGATTTGGGAATTAGGTCTCCTGTCTTCTTGGTTGGCAACTTCTTGATCAATAAACCTCTCCTTGCTCCAAACTGATATTTTGAGTTTTGACCTTTTCAAGTTTTAGGCACATGACTTAGGACCAGTAACACCTGTATCCAGGATATATAGATTTCTCAAAACTGTTAAGAAAACAACAGAACTGAAATAGGCAAAATTTTTTAAGACAATCTCTCCATCTAAGAAGATACATGGATCACAAAAAAAAAAAAGGTGTTCAAAATCTTTAGTCATTAGGAAAATGCAAATTAAAAATACAAGGCAATATTAGTGCACATTCATTAAAATGGCTAAAATATGAAGACTGATGATGTTGGAGAGGATATGGAGCAACTGTAAGACTCATACACTGCTGGTGGGAATGTAAAATGATACAACATCATGTGACACAGACAGACGACTCCTAGGTATTTGCCCAAGAGATGTGAAAATACATTCCCATACAAAGAATTGTACAGAAATATTTATAGCAGATTTAATGGTAATAGCTGAAAACTAGAAACCCAAATGTCCATCAACAGGTGCATAGGGAAGTGTACTGTAGTATATCCTTGTAATGGAATGTGACACAGCAATAAAAGGAATGATACACACTGCAACATGGATGAATATCAAAATAAGTAAAATAAAAATAAGCCAGACAAGTATGGCTTATTTGATTCCATTTACATAAAATTCTAGAAAATGCAAAGTAATATATAGTGACAGAAAGCAGATCAGTGGTTGTCTAAGGAGTGAAATGGGCCAAAAGCAGGGAGGAACATCAAGAAGGCAGTGGTTACAAAAAGGCACACGGACACCTTTAGAGTAAGGTTAACCAAGCATATGGGTAAGTTCACTGCTTGATTATGGTGATGAATTCATGAGTTGATACCCTTCAAATAGGTACAGTTTATTATATAGCAATTATAGCTTTATGAAGACATTTTAAAAACAAATTCAGAGCTGCATTAAAGAATTGATAATCAGGCCTGGCCAGTTAGCTCAGTTGGTTAGAATATCATCCCAATACACTAAAGTTGTGGGTATGATCCCTGGTCAGGGCACATACAAGATTCAACCAATGAATGCAGCAGTAAGTGGAACTAAAAATTGATATTTCTCTCTCTCGCTCTCTCTCTCTCTCTCATTCTCTCTCAAAAAATCAATAAATAAAAACATTTCAAAAAAGAATTGATAATCATCAGCATACAGATAGTAGTTAGCAACATGAGAACACAGGCATGAAAACAGGAAAGAAGAATATGTAGTGTAGTCATATTTAATAACTTTGAGTATCTACTATCTATAGATATTATGCTTGGGACTGAGGGTACTAAAATGACTACAATATTTCCTCTTCATAATCTAGTGTTGGTGTGACACATGTCAGCAGGCAATTAGTGTCATATGTGCCCAAATAGGAGAAATTAAAGGGCTCCATGACAGCAGTGGCAAGGTTTAAGGGCTTAGAGAAAGTTCTCGGGAAATAATGTCTAAGCTGAGGCCTGAAGAACAGGTAGGAGTTAGCCAAATAGAATAAAATAATCTGTGCCAAGCAGAGACAGCAAACTCAGAGGTCTGGAAAGGAGAAGGAACACAAAGAATTGGGAATTATAACTACAGGGCTATTTGCATAAGCTGCTTCAAACCTTCTATGTAATTTGGTGTTCTAATTTCGTGTTTTTCTGAAATAAAGCCCCCATACCCACTCAACCACCAAATTGTGTAAATCCAGGCCCCACAAAATCTGGATTTGCCCTTACATAGGAGATTGGTCCTTCTTTTGGGCAGCACAGAATCTAAGCCCCCTTCTGTATTTGGGGGAATTCCCTACATCTTAGCTCCCATTGTTGGAAACTCCCTTTATAGAAGCTGAAATGCCAAACAGTTGAGAAGCTGAATTTTCTTTCTCAACTTTCCTGGGAGTTAAAGGCCTGGACACTTGACCTAGGCGATGCCAATCACAGAAGTTAGTAGCTAGTTGACACAATGCATACAAAAAAGACCTTGGTTAATACTCTGTAGGTGAAGTATTTACATTAAATAAAATTTCTATAGCAGTAGAGAAACAGTGGTACAAAACAGTGTTTAATGCTTGGGCACAGTGGCTACAATTTCCTCATCTGACCAGTTGTGCAGTGCAGTTTTGCAATTTGTTTCTAGCTATGTGACTTAGATTGACCTTGATTCTCTAGTCTTTCTTGTCTATTCTGTGAGCTGCACAATATTCTTCTAATAAAATCTTTTATGCTGAAAACCAGAATCCATCACTGTTGCTAACAACCAAGAACCCAAACTGACAATTTGATATTTGGAAACGGAATACTACAAAATAGAGCCTAGAATGTATAACAAGCCAGGTAGAAGCGGCAGAATGGAGGGCAGTGAGAACACAGTGCTGGGAAAGTGGGGACTCTGAGTCAGGGCGTCAAACCTACACCATCAAGAAGTATATTCTAACCCTGGTTGGTGTGGCTCAGTTGGAGTGTCATCCCATAACCAAATGGTTGCAGGCTCAATTCCCATTCAGGGCATGTACCTGGGTTGCGGGTTCAATCCCCGGTTGGGGCATGTATGAGAAAGCAACCAGTTGATGTTTCTCTCACCAGTGCTCACACTAGATGTGGCTGTGAAGACAAGAACTAGGGAGGCACAGCTGATCTGATAGAGGGCCCAGCTGATTTGATAGAGGGCTGCATATCATCTTGATGAACCTAGTCTTGAATGATACTTGGCTGATCTCCTTTTGGGAAAGAATGTGTTTCCTGTAGGTATGAACATTTTTGAAGGTACATGTGTAAGAAGAAACATGTGTATAGGTGACAGGGGGCTCTATCATTCCTCCCTCATTCCTTACTATGGGGCCCCAATTTTATTTAGCTGTCCATCTTCCCAACACATGACTAAATCCGTAATCCTGCTTCTTTGGCCAGTAATTGGTTTAAGGGGTATATGACCAATCTAGCCAATAAGCTGTGAAGAGATGGTTGCTCAAGATGTTCTGGGAAAAGTCTTCTTACTGATGAATGGAAATATATATGGAACTACGGCAGCTGTCTTGCAACCATTGCGAGTCATTGTGGCAACTAAAGCAAAATCTTGAGGATGGTAAAGCAGAAAAACGGAAGAAATCTCATTGTTTAGAATTGCCACTGAGCTCCTGAATTAACCAACCTGCAAAACTTCTAATTCCAGATTTCTTGTTTTGTACTATTTAATAATTTTGAATTGGGTTTTGTTTCTTGCAATTTAAAGAATCCTAATCCTGACAGTGTGATTTGGAGAGTAAAATTTGAAGATAAGGCTGGCAGGATCAAGAAGTGACACCATGCAGGGCCTCAACACTATCTGAGGACAGTAAGGAACCAGTGAAGGGCTTGACATAATTAAACTGGCACTTCTGTAGCATTAAGGAGAACAGACTGGAAGTGGACAAAGTGAAGCAAAGAAAATGAGAAGCACAGTGACCACAGACAAAATCTGAGGGAATGCCAACCTTTGAAAAAGTCTCTGGAGAAACTCAAGAGGAACACTGAGAAGTTATTATAAAGGCAGGAGAAGGACATGAACTAGTTGGGCACTAAAGTGAAGACAATAGAGTTTAAAGGAAGAGTGAGTTATAAAAGGTTATCAAATGCTGGAGAGGTCAAGGAAGGGAAGGATGGAGATCTGGCCATACGGAAATTGACTACTATTTAGTGAGCTTTGCAACAGTAATTTCAGGGTAATAATGAGGGCAAATGCAATACTAAAGAGGGTTAAACAATGAATAGAAAGCAAGGAAAGCAGCAGGTTCCTAGGTTGAGGATAGTGACAGTCATATCACAAGTGCTTCTCTTTAACAAGTACATGTTGAATTAATGATTTGATGTACAAAGGCCAAGTACTGAGAACTATGTCCCTATTCAGTTGTTTAATATGATGAGATTATGTTAGGGGATACACAGCTAGAGAGAGTTCTGGGCGAAGAAAAAGTTTTAAAGGAAAAAAGCATGCAAATTTATTTAATATTAGTTTTATGTGACATGGGAGCCTTCATAAAGAAATGAAGACTCAAAGAAATGGTTAAGCATGAGTGTTTTCATGCTAGGTTTGATGAACAGTGGAAAGCTGTTGAAAAAACAATAGAACAAAAGGGAATGAGCAAAGGGCAGTGAACTGGGGAAACAGCAAGGCCTGTTCATTCCAATCCTTCTCAGAATTCTCCATCTTTAGAGGTAAGAATGCTCCTCTTAAAATCATATTTTGTAAGAGTATTAACTGACATGAGAAAATGAGTAAGTGGCTCTGGCTGGTGTGGCTCAGTGGATTGAGCATCGGCCTATGAACCAAAGGTCGCTAGTTTGATTCCCACACAAGGCAGGGCCAGGTTATGGGCCAGGTCCCCAGTTGGGGACATGGCAGAGACAACCACACATTGATGTTTCTCTCCCTCTCTTTCTCCCTCCCTTTCTCTAAAAATAAATACATAAAATAAAATACAAAGAAAATGAATAAGTGAAAGTAACTTCTGAATAGAGAGGTATAAAATTGAGATTTCAATTTTCTTATATTTTCTGTTTCTCTCTATTTTATTCTGCTAACCAATTGCCTGATACAATTTCTAATTAGAAAACTTGTTTTTAAAATTATGATTAATGTTATTGCTGAGAACATTTTATTATTTTCTAACTTTTGGAGTATTGTAATCCATTGTGTGATGTCTGGAGGATACTGCCATTTGTTTGGCATGGTAGAAAGGAAGAATGAGAGGATGACAATCTGCAATTCTGACTAATGGGATCTGTTATATAAACATTTACCAACACTGTAAATACTAGAAACATTTTCTGTATGCTTGCTCTTATGAAACATTTGCTTGAAAACACAAACACTGAGAATTTTTACATGATTTATTTAATAATAAACCAATTTAAAGTACAAAAATGTTTAGAGGATTCCAAAATTTAAATTTTTGTTTAAATACAAATTCACTCTGTAATATGAAAACATATAACATTAGACCTCTAAACAAAATGATTTTTTCATCTACAAAAATTTTTCTTATACTAAAAAATTTGCAGAAAACAATTTTTTGTGAAATTAAATGTACATTATTTACAGCTGAAAAAGTAATCTAAAAATTATTTCAGAAACTTGGATATATATGTATATTATCTTTGTATGCAATCTCCCCCACTCCCAATTAAAAAAAGATCCAAAATATAAAGCAATTATGCTTTTATAGCAACTGAGTACTCAAACAGTAGCCCAGGGCTTGGTTACTTTCTGGGCCTTCGAGAAATAGTCTTGACTCTTTCAGAACAGCAGTTTATCACTTAGCACTCAACAACCTAAGCTTACTAATAGACCACAGTGCACAAGGGCCTAAAGAGTTAATGAACAAAGTATTTAGGAAGAATTCAGTTTTATAGCAATGTTACAAATAATAGAAGAATGAATTTTGTATGGCCACTTATTTTTCTTCAATATTTTAGCTATACTTACATTAGGAAATTGGCTAATGTTTTAATTGATGTAATTTTAAAATATGAGTTGGAATCATAAAATTTAGAACTAGAAAGAAAATTGAAGATCATCTTCTCTAATCCAAATGCATTCCTTCATTTCATGAGAGAAATGAAGCCAAAAAGAACAACTGTCTTGCCCAAGGTTACAAAACTACTTAGTGGGAGAGCCACTCTTAGGCTGATGTTTTTATACCATATCCTGCTTCTGAAAAAGGTTCAGCCATACCATGGCACATCGCAATTTTTAATGTTATATTTTACATATTCATAGTTCAATACACAATGCAACCAAATGAAAGTCAATCTAGTGAAACCATAATTTTAATAAAGCATAAAATAGGTATCTAGCATTTGAAAGAGTAAAGACTTAACACAAGTGGAATGAAAATAGTTCCTATATAAATTTCCTGTTATCTTCTATGTAAGTACTGTATTTACAAAACAATAAGAAAAGGTAATACAATGTAAAATTTAAAAAGAACTTTAAAAATGCTTATGATATAGCACAACTGAAAAAAAATCTCAAAAGAATGCCTTCATAGTATAAAACACCTGTTGCTTCAAAACTGCATTCTGAAACATTTGGCAAACAAAGAAAAACAGTTTAGTTTTCCTCTCTTATCTAACAAAGTCAAAATTAACTCTATTCTTTTTAACAACTACAAAATTAGGAACATCTGTAGAAATTGGAATCAGATAGTTTGCATTCAACTGGAAATGTTCAATTAAAAAACAATCATCCCTAATTCTTTTGGTTATTTTAATTAGAAAGAGTTGGGTTCCAGCAGCTCATTTTGTTTTATAGCTACCTGAGAGGTAAATCCACTGGAATTGGAAACCACCATCACATAAGGCTGTGGCTGTTGTTCAGTTTTCTCAGTATCTTCTTTCAAATTATCTTCAACCTCCTTTTTCTCTACGTCCTGTGTAAGAGTTTTTGTTTCTTGAGCTTTGATAACTGAAGTGATTACAGTGCCAGGTGGGTGGGCAACCAGTTGTGAACTGCGAGGAGAAAAAGTCACCACAGGCGTAGTAGCACTGAAGGATGAAGATGAAGCCACACTGACGGTTCCATTGCAAATGGATGGCACATTGCTAGTGAGAACCTGCTGTACATGAGCAGGGCTGAAGACAATCGAAGGAGGAGAGCCCGGCTTCTGAGACTGTAACATGACATTTTCTTTCAGCACTGTCATAGACTGTGATTGTGGAATGGCTTGTAAAATAAATTTCTGAGACCCAGCACCTGACGATGGATCTGTGCTGGCTATAACTGTTGTGATTGGCATTGTCTGGAGTGTTACTGTGTGCAAATGCTGATTCCCAGGAGACACGACCACTGGAACTTGGGCTGGAGCCTGTATAGTCCTATTGAGATTAGGAAATAAATTTGAGAAAATTAACATAGTCCTCATCATTTAAAACTTCAACATTGACAAGTCATTTTGCCAAAATACAAGTTATGTATTTCAAATGCTATGTTGTTGTATTTTCAACACAACAAAACAAACATCATGCTGGACCCTGTAGTAAACATTGTACATACAGAAATGTCCAAAACAAAACTCTCAGGCTGTTAACTATGATAGTATCTGGTTTAAAAAAAGTCTGTACAAAGTACCACATTAACACAAATGGGGAAACAATTTTGTTGGGGAAGGAGGGAGATATCAAAATGTTTAGCATGAAAGTTATATATGAGCTGCTTGAAAAAAAATTAGGAATTTTAAAACAAATGTAGTGAATCACTCTCATTACCATATTTTACTGTGTATAATGCACACTTTTTGCCCAAATTTTTGAGGGGAAAAATTAGGATAAGCATTTTACATACATAGTACTAATTTGTTACTGGTATATAAAATTTCTTGTACCTCTTGTGCTTTATAATTACTTGTTACATAAAATTTCTTGTACCATAGGTTCAAAAATAAATGCTAAAATTCCTTTATAGTACAAAAACCAAGCATCTAAATATAAATTAATAAAAAATTGAATTAAAACATTAAAATGAAAGATTTTTTCCTGAAAGTTTGGGCCAAAAACATGGGTGCACATTATACATGGCAAAATATAGCACTTTGGTATTTGAGGGATAATGACATCAACATGCTCATCCACAATTATCAAACTTCATATGATTATAATTGCATCAACTTGTTTTTCTATATAAAGGAAAAAATATTTGACTAAAAAATAAAACACTTCAGCCTTAAATTCATGTGACAGAATTATCAGAAGAACTTTAACAGTTCAGTTACTATCATATTACATAACAAGTCATGAATATAATTACGTTGTGAGGTTCTTTAGGCTGGCAGAGAGAGGAAAAATAAAGACAAGCTTTGGTAAAATAAATAGAAGTGTGTTTTAGCAGTTTTCTCAGCTCAAATTAATTGTTAAAATTTTAATCATAAAGCAATTTAACACAAACTTTTAACATAAAATCCATTTTATTTAATGTTGGTAATCCCACTTATTGAGTAAAGAGGTGTATAAATGATAGAGTCAATCAAATTTTAAAAGTTTGAAGCTGTGAAATTTATAGTTACATCCATTGTTAATAAAAAACAAATGTAGTTGAAAAAACTCAGCATCTGGGTCTCAATTGGGTTTCCTCTGAATTGTGTAAAGCTATTTTACGAAAGATAAATTATTGCTACTTCAGGGACTTCTGGCCAACATGGAGGCATAGGTGGACATACTGTGCCTCCTCGCACAATGAAAATTAAAGACAACAAAGATTTAGAAACAAGAAAACAACCAGAACTGATAGAAAATTGAACTGTACGGAAGTCCAAAAACCATTCATCCAGACTGGTAAAAGAGGCGGAGCCATGGCAGAAAAAAGTGGAGGTTGGAGGACCTGGGTACACAGGCAGCAGAAGCAGGCAGATCACAGGCATGGGGTGGCAACGATGCAGACCCAGTAAGGCCACACAAGGTGGCTGGCTGACCAGGTGGTCCCACATTTGCACACAGATAATCCAAGCAAAGGGGAAGTGGCGGAAAGAACTGGAATCCAAAAGAGAGCGGAGAAGCTCTCTCAGACCCCACCCCCATATACAGCATCACTACCCAGTGACTGGGCTGCCCCGCCCTGGGGAACACCTAAGGCTCCGCCCCTCACCACATAACAGGTGAGTCAAGACAAAAGAAAAAATGGCCCAAACGAAAGAACAGATCAAAGCCCCAAAACAAATACTACTAAGCGACGAAGAGATAGCCAACCTACCAGATACACAGTTCAAAGCCCTGGTGATCAGGATGCTCACAGAATTGGTTGATTTTGCTCACAAATTAGATGAACAAATGAAGGCTACAATAAGTGAAATGAAGGAAAATGCACAAGGAACCAATAATAATGGGAGGAAAACTGGGACTCAAATCAATGGAGTGGACCAGAAGGAAGAAAGAAACAACCAAACAGAAAAGAAGGAAGAAACAAGAATTCAAAAAAAATGAGGAGAGGCTTAGGAACCTCCAGGACATCTTTAAACATCCCAACATCTGAATCATAGGGGTACCAGAAGGGAAAGAGCAAGAGCAACAAGTGGAAAACTTATTTGAACAAATAATAAAGGAGAACTTCCCCAATCTGGCAAAGGAAATAGACTTCCAGGAAGTCCAGGAAGCTCTGAGAGTCCCAAAGAAGGTGGACCCAAGGAGGAACACAGCAAGGCACATCATAATTCCATTAGCCAAGATTAAAATGAAGGAGAGAAATCTAGAAGCAGCAAGGGAGAAGGGGACAGTCACCTACAAAGGAGTTCCCATCAGACTGTCAGCTGATTTCTCAAAATAGACCTTCCAGGCAAGAAGGGGCTGGAAAGAGGTATACCAAGTCATGAAAGTCAAGGACCTACATCCAAGATTTCTCTATCCAGCGAAGCTGTCATTTAGAATGGAAGGGAAGATAAAGTGCTTCTCAGATAAGGTCAAGTTAAAGGAGTTCATCATCACCAAGCCCTTATTATATGAAATGTTCAAGGGACTTATCTAAAAAAAAGAAGATAAAAAATAGGACAGTAAAAAGACAGCAAACTCACAGATATTAACAACCACACCTAAGACAAAAGCAAACTAAGCCAACATCTAGAACAGGAGCAAAAACACAGAAATGGAGATCACAGGGAGGGTTAGCAACAGGAGAGTGGGAGGAGGAAAGGGGGGGGGAAGGTACAGAGAACAAGTAGCATAGATGATGGGTAGAAAAATAGAGGGAGGGCAAGAATAGTGTGGGAAATGTAGAAGCTAAAGAACTTATGACACATGGACATGAACTGAAGGGGAGAATGTGGGTGGGAGGGGGTGTGCAGGGTGGAGGGGAATGAAGGGGGGTAAATGGGACAACTGTAATAGCATAATCAATAAAATATATTAAAAATTATTGCTACTTCAAATGGTTAACAGCTAGATTAGTCCTCATAAACCAAGTGTTAACTATTACCAGATTATTACAAGATAAATTTTAGTAAATTACAGTTACAGTGGCCTGTCATATATATAAGAAATGAAACTGTGGAGGAGAAAACAAATGTGGTATGTAGAAAGACTAAAAAAAGACTGAATGTAACTCAGAAGTTCAAAGGAAATGGAAAGACACAGGGTGGTGACTTAGAGCTCACCCGTTCATGCAAGACACTGATTCCCAAGTTCAGATTGCCACCAAAGTCACCATTGTCAAGATCAGTCTACAGAAGAGTATTAGCAGCTCTTGTGAAGGGCAGCATTGGAAGAGACTGTAAGTCACGTAATGAAGATGTAATAGGTAGGAGGGTGTGGCTAAGAATAAAGGTTGGATATACTAATATTAACATGCAGGCAGGGATGAAATGGAAGGATACAGAATAACTTTGGGAGCTAGGGAGCTTTTCCAAAATACACTGTACCTCCCTTCTCCCCTGCCCACTTGGATCAGGACATTTTGTGTGCAATCTGAGCCTGGGTATGGTACCTGAGCCTATAGCTAGATACCATTGTTTTTTAGATAAAAAAGATCCAAGGGCTTCCCATGCCAAGAGTTCATATACGTGTACATATAGATAAAATAGTATTTGGCATACAGCAGGCGTACAGATTGTATCTATAACTATGTATAACCTTACAGCTCTGGAAGTACTATTATCCCCATTTTACATGTGGAAAAAATAATGCACAAAGTTGAACAGTTTGCATAGGCGACCAGTTAGATAAAAGGCCATCCAACTGCAGAGCCTGTGTGCTTAACCATTACATCACCCTGTTATTTCCTAAGTTTTCGAATAACTTCAGCTATAGATGAATATTTACTATTATATCTTTAAACTGTAGATACCTACAAATCTTTAATACACCCCTCTTCCCATCCTCTTTCCCTCTCATTTGTGGCACAAGCAATAAAGTGCTTGGAAATTTTCCATATTGCTAATCAGAGCTAACACTATAGACTTTGTTCAAATTAGAAAAAAATGTCCCTTTATTAAAATATCTGACTGTCATCTGCCAGGAAATATATCCTTACGTATGATGTAAATATACTGATTTAGACAAATTCTAAAACAATTTTTACTAATAAAAATTCAGAGATTAAAGGATAAAATATTACACAGCCTTTTCCCAACCACAAGAATTTTTAATATTTTTCTTATTTAACAATAAAGTTTCCAGTTGCATCTGGTGAAATTATACTATATAAAAAAGGTTATGTTATAGTTAACTACTTTTTCAAAATATCCTGCCCTGGCTAGCATAACTCAGGGGATTGAGTGTGGGCTAGGAACCAAATGGTTGTCAGTTCGATTCCTAATCAGGGCACATACCTGGATTGCGGGCCAAGTCCCCAGTGGGGGCCATGTGAGAGGCAATCACACATTGATGTTTCTCTCCCTCTCTTCCCCTCTCTCTAAAACTAAATAAATAAAACCTTTAAAAAAAATCTCCTAAGCTTCCTGTAACCAGCTGGTAAAATACTGCTAATTTAAAATTCCTCTTTCTGAAGCTAAGAAAGATATACAATACAGTTAGGCATTGTGTAATAACAGGGATATATTCTGAGAAGTGCATCGTTATTTGATGTCGTTGTGCAAACATCATAGAGTGCATTTACATAAATCAGTCATTTTCAAATGGTGTGCCACAGAATTTTTAAAACATGCAATATGTGATTAGTTAGTCAGGGGCACCAAGCTCTTTTCCTTTAGATTATCAAATAAAAAGATGACAACAGCCAACACAACAATAGCTGGCCAGTGTGAATGCCCTGTCTTGAACCATACATATATGTCATATAATAGAGTTGCACTGTATTGGTCACGTGGCATAATAAGGCTGCATCTAATCTGGTAATTCTTGGTATCAGAAATCCTTACATACAAGTATAGGTACCTGATATTTGCAAAGTCACTCTGGAGCAAAAGGGTATGTAATTACTTATTATTTTATTTGTTGCAAGTCAATGAAAATGATACCTATTTTTATCAGATCAGCAAAAAATATATACTTTTTGGTATGCTACATAATTTTAGTAATTGGTTTATGTGTGTTATGAGATAGAAAAGGTTGAAAATTGCTGACATTAATCTAGGTATGGCCTACCACATACCTAGGGTATATGGTATAGCCTATTCCTCCCAAGCTGCAAACCTGTATAGCATATTACTGTACTGAGTACTGTAAGCAGCTGACACAATGCTAAGTATTTGTGTATCTAAACACAGAAAGGTACAGTACAAATATGGTATAAAAGATAAAATGGTAGACCTGGATAGGGCACTTACCATGAGTGGAACTTACAGGACTTAAAGTTGCTCTGGGTGAGTCAGTAAGTGGTGAGATAATGTGAAGGCCTAGGACACTACTACACACTAGATTACTGCACACTACCGACTCACAAACCTTTCCGCTATTTATTTATTCCGCAACAGTGTCAGAAATAGAACACTGAAGCTGTCAGTGCTGCTCCATGAACGGAGATGTAGGCTGAACTGATTGTAAATATTGAAAGAGAAACTTGCTGGGTAAGGCATAGATCACTATCATAGTGACTGTCGGGGGGAGTAAAAGGTGGCCTGAAGATCAGTAGGAATAAGAGGTCAAGATTGAGAGATAAAGAAACACAGGGGATTGTCATGGCAATGTGGTTTTGGTTATTGAATGTTGGAGCAGTGGTCAAATTAAGAAACTCTGTGGTATTCATTAAAAAAAAAAAAAAAAAAAGAGGTTGGCCCTGGCCAGTGTGGCTCAGTTGGTTGGAGCATCATCCAGTAAACAGAAAGGTTGTGGGTTTGATTCCCAGTCAGGGCACAAGCCTAGGTTGTGAGTTGGTCCCCAGTTGGGGCACATACAAGAGGCAACTGATAGACGTTTCTCTCTCATATCAATGTTTCTCTCCCTCAGATGAGGATTAAAAAAATGTTTAACATGGAAAGGATTTAGAACTGAGGACTCAATATTTTTACTTTGAAAATTTGTTTTTGGTTCTATGACCTTACCTAGCAAAAAGGGCTCTCTCTGTCACTGAATTGATGGAAGAAATAAAACCTATCTATACTTTTCATCATTACAACCTGAAAACATTTCCAAAGCACAGGTAGGTTCCACACTATCACAGAAAGCTTTTACTAAAGTGGCAGTGACACTTAATACTTGTTAAGGTAGCTCATGTGGACCTGTGTCCTTATACAGGACCTTAGGTCCTTAGCAAAGAATTTACAGCAATGCACTATGAATATGAGCAAGCTAGATTTGGGAAGGTTGTAACACCTTTTGAATATGTAACAACTTTGTTGAAAAAGGTCAGTGCTTGCCTGGAATGTAATTTATAGGCTCAAAATTGAGGTACTCTGAGTAAGTGGGCATCTATTGCCAAGCCCCACAAGTACTGCTCCCATCAAGAGAAAAAAAAATTCCTCCTGAACCATATATCCTTCCATTTCTTACAGGAAATTCAGCTCCACACCATCATATATTCGGTCCATCACTGGCAGAAATGTCGTTATGTGGGGCACGACTGTATAAGTTTTTGTTGAGTATCTACTCAGTTGTCATGAAGTGTCTTTTAGTTGTTATAACTTTCTGTAAGGTTATTATCTTTATTTTGTAGATGAGGAAACAGACTCAGAGTAGTTAATTAATATAATTCAATGACACATTTAATAACTCACAAGGCTGGAGAGCTCCATTACACTGCTTTTAAGGTTATTTACACATTATACACATTTTTAGAGGCTAATCTTGAATAAATATTTAGAGACTAAGCTCGAATAAATATTAAAGAGAAAGAAATTGTGCTAGGTAGGTATATGAATTTCCAAGTTTATCTAGGGACAATTTTAGGAATATATTTTACCAGAGGTTTATTTTTGTTATTTCTTTGAATAACATGAAGCCAGAGTCAAAATTAAAATTTGTAAAACCACATCACATATACCAAAATCCATTAAGAAAAGCTTAATCAATTTCAACATAAATACATGCAATTATGTGAGATAAGAATAAATGAGCAAAGGAATTGAGAAAATAAAAGACATGTCACCAATTCATTGTAAATAACTGATATAATTCATGCGATTTATGTGAATCAATAGGCAGTATGGCAAATCATTAAGCCACTGCTTTGCACTAAACTGCTTGCATTAAAACACTATCTCTGCCACTTACTAGAGGTATCAGCCTTCTTGGTCTCCCCTTGCCTCAGTTTCCTCATCTGTAAAATAGGAATATTATCTACACCTCATTGAGCATGAGGATTTTATATATTAATATATGTAAAGTGTATAAAATAGCATTTTAACAGTGTCAGCTCTTGTACATTAAGTCAATGTATGACTTAACTTACAACTACAGAAAAAATCTTTAAAAGGTCTTTGATTTTTATTAATAAGTAGTCATAAAGTCAAAAAAGATATAGCCAAAATATTTTTTGATTTTCTTTGAAGTGATAATATAGTTCTTTAGGATAACATCTCTACTCTTAGAAGTTGAAGATTGAAACCTTTAGGGGTGAAATGTCATAATGGTGTTAACTTACTTGACAAATTGCCAAACAGAACAAAGGGCATAAATAAACACAGAGAGAGAAAACAAGTAAGACAAAAGCTATCAATTAAAACCTAGGTGGATGGTAAGTAGGTATTCATTGTACTATATTAATTTTTCCATATTTTAAATTTTTAATAAAAAGTGTAATTAAAATGCAAATTAAAAAGAAATCATTAAATAAATCTAATGAAAAACTAATAATATGTTAAAATTTCAGAGTTATGTAAAATTTTCTTGAAACTTACTTAACACTTTTACTTTCCTTCTACATAATAGAAACAACATAATAGCAAAACCTAAATAATTATATTCAGTAGCTGTCAGTGTTCAAAGAGTGTTGCTATTATTCATTAACTTCTGCCTTGCCATAGCTAATAATTTCAGGGAATAAAATGCATTTTATTAAAGCTTTGACTGCTTTAAAATAAGATTTGGGGGTAGAAAAATATGTATATAACCAGATAATAGAAGGGTGTTTTTAAAAATAAAAGGAGTGACTAAGAATGTATTCAAATACATACATATATACATACAAATACAGAATAATTTCTACAATAAGAAAATATGTTTTAAAATTTAAAAAGTTAAATTTTTATTCTTCATTCTATAAGTAGTCCACTAAGAGAACTCATTGCTCTATGAGGAGATTAAAGAATGTATACATCTACTCCTTCAAAATAAATTCTATAAATATGGAGATGTTATATGCCAGATAACATGTTAGGTGCCAGGAAAAGGATGATGAATAATATCTGGCTCCTACAGATTTAAATATACAGGAGGAGATGGGCATTAAAGTAAACTGAAACACCTGGTCTATGCACTAGACTGAGGTAAAGGCAAGCAGTCAGCTTCATCAGGGGAGCAAGGAAAGAATTACGAGCAGCGGGTGAGAGCTGGCAGCTGAGGCCACAGAAATTGGACCGCACTCTGTGAGCAACATAGATCTAACAAGAACTGGAAGAAGGTAACATAACAAAGCTATGAGTAGTACTAATATACAGGTTGGACTAAAGAGAAAAGCAAGAAACAGGCAGAGTCTGCAGAACTCTCAGAGACTTTGAAGTGAAAATTCTGAAAGGCACACCAAAGATAATTTAACTATTTTCATGTCTGGTACTGAGTCTTAATGAGAAACTGACATTCAGAGTAACATACAGAGTAATAAAGTATCCAACATAATATCACAAATTACTACCTTTCAAAAATAGAGGGATATGGTTTTTTCTGAGGGGGTTATTCTCAAGGTCTATAAAGGAAACTTTGATTACAGATGCTTAAAAAACACTGAATGACTCCAAGAAGGGGGTTCCAGTGATTAGCTGTGGGCATTGTCTGTTTCTTATCAATACAAATACATATGCTAGGATGACAAAGAGCCTAGAAAACAATGGAAGGAACCACATACTTCCAATTATATAACCAGTCATCACATGCAACCAATAGGATCTGAAGGAAAATAAAACATTAAAAGAAAATAGAGAGAGAGAGCTAAATAAGTACTTCTTTAATGTCAGCTAAAGATGTGTAATTCCCTTATATGAAAAAAAAATAATGTGATCTTTACATTCCTTGCAAGTCCACTAAAGATCTTAAAAGAATTTGATTTCCAGAATGTCAAAGGTTTAAATGGACCATACAAGAAAGATTGAACCAAGTCTATCTTAATTCTAGGTAATATTTGCTTACTTCAAGATCAACTGAACAAAAATCCAGCATTTATGTTCTGAAATATACAAATATAAGACTGAAGTTGATTAATGAAAGTGATCAAAGAATCATTTTTATTAGATTTGGAAGGGCTCCTACATTTATTATAATTCATGTTCTGAAAATTCATGACAGTAGAAACAGAAAAATGGAATGTTGCAAACATGTATCTAATTTTCTCCCTTTCCCTTCTCCCCATTCTAAATCAGCCAAAACCAGTCCTAATTTTCTGCAAAAGATCACTCTACAGCAGACAGGGTTTTTTTTGGTCAATCTGTTGTTTCGTATCTTTCCTGAGGCTATGAAGTAAATTTGATTCAATTAAGCCAACTTCTGCCCTCTGAAAGCCTGAAAAAGATGACATTAGATTCTTGGACTCCATCTCTGTTTGAACTTTCGAAATAACTGTTCCATAACAGGATTTTCCCAAGGAATAATGTTTTTTTCTTGGAACTTAATGTATTCCAAAAGGTCATGAAATGTCCATTGTTGTTGAATTTTTACAGATTCTGACTTTGAAAATATTCTAAAACCATTCTCTGGGTTTTCTTATATGTGCATCCCTTATTGTATGGATCAATCCAGTTATAAAAAGGTGTGATACATTAGACTTAAACTGATAGAATAACATCAAATAATGTCAAAGTATAAAAATAAAGGAAATATTGATACAATCATAGGTCTGATACAATGTATAATATATTGATGCTGAAATGATCTGTTGAATAAAAGTTCTAGCTTGGAATCTTTATCATTTTTATTTTCACTCTGAATCTTGACCCAACTTAACAAAAATTGGCTCTGGTCAGGTATGTCACATAATAATACACATTGATAAACTAGAGTTTTCTCACCTAATACTCTGAACAGAAGAATTTAATGTTTCATCCTGCACACAGCTGATGAGGGCTGCTTCTCCTTCTGGGACAGTGTGTACTGGCTGCACTACGTGCACAGTCCGGAGAAGCTGGGTGGGATACGGAGACTGTGCGGCCTGCACTGTCCTCAGGACTTCTGACGGCTGTGTGACTTCCACAGGATCTTTGCTTTTTGTAGCTTTACAATGCCCTGGTTTTAGAACTGTAGTGGCTCCTCCTTTTATCCCCGGACTTGAAGATACTCTTGATCGGCCTCCTTGGTTCCTGCTTGAAGTGGTTGTTGCAGACAGTGATGGATCTGAAGACGCTATGCTGGAAGTTGGATCCTCGTCATCTATATAAATAAGATCTTTTGGCATTTCCTTAAACTGATACACCAAGCGCTGACCTTCTACTTTGGCCAGAATACCCCTTTGGTAATAGTACCTATTCAAAACAGATAATTTTATCAATATTTTATTTAATTATACAAATTAAAACAATATTCACCAAAAAATTTCCTAATTGTAAACTAAAGTTTAAAGTTGGAAAAAAATGAGAAAAGACATTCTAAATAAAGGGAAGTTATTTTATATAAGATAGTGCAATGAAAACATTATTTTCTAAATATATGTAAAACACACATTTACTCACAGATAGAGCAAAGTCCTTATTGCCGACTAAATCTAAAATCAATTCTTATTAGGGGATTATTGATAAAGTATATGGATTATTCTAGCCTTCATTTTTCTTTCTTTCTCTACCCTTCTGCTAATTTACAGGAATAATCAAATCTAGTACCAAACTCAAGAAACTATTTTCCTTCCATAGCTTCCTATAACATCCCTACCAGTTTAAATTTGATGCTGTAAACTTAATTCAGTTTTCTATATAAAATTTAATGTACAAATAGGAGGGATTCAAATTTTGTCAGTAATTTTAATTAAATTAGTTACCAAAAAGTGTAAGTTAAAATGAAACTGTAACTAAATACATAGTTCTAGTTTAATAAGGTTATCAAGTTACCACATCATTGCTATTTCTAATAAATCTTTCTCAAATACACATATATGTTGACATGATCACAGAAAAACTAAAAGTGAGTTGAAAAATAAAATGATACCCTAGTTGAAAATGTCTAATATTATCCTCAAAGCATAATTTATTACAACATAAGATATTACATATCACACCTGAGATTTATTTTTAAAAATGCAACCCTTACTAAGTACCTGCATCACCACTATTTGTACTTTGTGCTAAATTTAAGCTTAATGGCTCAAAATATATAAGGCCCTTGGTCAATTTACAATACCTAATGATACCTTAACATTTTCAATCCCTTTGTAAATAAAATATCTGTTGTTTGCATGAAGATCTTTTTTGGAAGGCAAACATTTTCTGGATTGAAGTAAGATTTCAATTTAAATTCACACTGATTTCTGTAAGTAGTGTGGTTTTAGCACTTCAATAAATAAAATTCACCATTTTTTAAATTCCTTAACTTTTTAGAAATTATCTGTATTTTAGTGTTTAGGAAATAATATTCTTAACACAATGAACTATAAAACCTTCACATACCTGAGAGCTCTTCCCATAGTCTCATAATTCATATCAGGTTTGTTTTTGTGCTTCCCCCACAACCTGGATACTGCTTTAGAATCTACCAACTTAAAAATGCCTTTTTCTCGCTGGGTCCATTTGATATATTTAGGACAAGTAGCTTTGTCCTGGAGGAGTGCCAGTAAAAACTCCCAAAGATAAATTGTGTTTCCTGAAACAAAAGCAGTTTCTTTTAAACTGACCAAAATTTCATTTGAAAGAACACAATAAAACACTGTAAGTCTTACAAGTTCCATCTATAGTTACACAAAAATATCATAGAATTCAGTTAGTACTGATAATCTAATAATTATAATTTTTAGGATTTAATACAGATTTTTTTGTGAGCCCCACATAAGATCTCAACAGAGCAATCTTGCTAATCAGATTTGAGATGACTTAGGGAGAAAGCAATTTGAGACGATTTTCCCCCACTTCTTTAAGAACCATTACATAAAGGAACAGTGAAAAAGGCTTGTACAAAACCTTTCAAAAGCTGTTCTCTTTATATTAGAGGCAGTCGATTAGCATAACAATTTTCTTCAAATTTGGGCAGCAGTTATTAAAATACTAGAACTCCAACACAATGTAATATAATGTCTATAAACTGAAAACCTAACCTAGCTGAACTCTTCCAAAAGACTCATTATTGAATGAATGAATGGATTATTTTAACAGATGAATGAAAATCTTTTAAATGAATTTCTTGGGCTACATTATTACCATGCTCTTTATGGAAAGTGGCAATTGTATCTTATTAGCATGTGGCAGCAATAAGATCCATTTTAAATATGTCAAGAAAGCTGGTGGTTTCTGCTTACAATATAAAGACATTTTAAAGCAATCTGAATGTTACTTGACCTGTAAGTATTATAGGAAAATTACAGTAATACTTACCCTTCCCATCTTTGTTTTTCTTCTTCACAGATATGTTTGGTGTAGTGGCTGGGGAATCTGGTCGTGGTGGTTTAGTTTTTCTTCCTGAAAACAAAACAGCTCTGCATATATATTTGCCCTCAAAAGTGTGAAAGTGTGCACAATTTAGCTGTTAATAATTGCTATATTGTCCTTTATCCTAAATTTCAAGTGTCAAAACACTTTACACTAGGATCATATATATTGGTCTCCTTAGGTGCTATTTACTAAAAGGAAATTTTCATTTCAGTAAAAATTTAACATTGATGTAGGTTAGATCACAAATACTCTAACAGTGATATTTTGGCTCATTTGTAAACATGAGGTTAATTTTGAAACATTGCAGCTTGTCTTTGAGTTGACAACACTGACAGCACTTTCTTAAAATTCAAGGGAATATTCCTGATTCTGATAAAACTTTAGCTAAAAAAAAATGCCATATGGGTATGTCTGCTTGGTTATATACGTTTTTTAAGGTAGGTTATATATGTTTTTGAAGGTAGGAAAAGTGAATTTTTATCTTTATTCTCTTCTAAATACATCTCTGCACAGTTAGTTCTCAAATCCTGAAAACTTCCCCCAAATCTAGAAATATAAAAAATAAATGAGGCAAAAACTTTGGTGAACCACATCATCAGTTTTCATTTTACTGTATATTTAAAAACATCTCATTTTTATTTATTTATTTGTTTACAACAAACAAACTTTATGGTTATCCTTTATCCAACCTCTGAACAAGTCCATTCCAACAGTGTTAAACTGTATTTTGTGTAGCCTTAGCCTGGATGAACTAACTATCCTAAAGCCTTGTAATCTTCTTTTGCCACTTCCCTAGAATACAATTTGTTGCCATTGCTGCCTGTGATTTAGGTAGAAATGATCGTGCTGTCCAAACAGACTACCATTTAGTATGTGAGAAACAACAAATACTAAGCATGACTGGATACTTGAGTTAGTACCTCTTACTCCAATATTCTCGAGGCTGACTCTCTCGAAGGTGAACAAGAGTCAGAGAGAAGAGAGTCACAAATGTCACTCTTCAGGTTCCTCTTAAGACTACCAAGTGTACAAATAGTGTGTACCTAGTCAGCCAGGTTCCACTTTCATCACTGCAGACATCTACAGAAAACCCATTCATGAGGAAGTTTCTTTGGGCTGATTGTGTTATAATTTTATAACACAAGTATCAGAAGACAAGAATTCAGTTAGCTCCTATCCCTACTGACCACTCATTTTATGCTTTCTATTGCTATTTACCTGTTTTTTCCCAATAGATACTATTTTCTTTATCCCATTGTTTTCCTTCGCTAGTTTTAGTCATGACAGACACCACCAGTAGCCTTCCCAATATCCAGCCTTTCCATCACTTTCCTTACCATTCAGGGTGGCAATATACACAGCTTTATGTGAATTACATTGTAGCTTAGTTTGGTATAATTTTTTTCTTTTATTGATTCTAGAGAAAGGGGCAAGGGGGGCAAGGGGGAGAGAAACATCAATGTGAGACAGAAACGTCGATGGACTGCCACTTGCACACACCCCAAATGGGGACCGAACCTGCAACCCAGGCATATGCCCTGACCGGCAATCGACAGGAGACCTTTGGGTCTGCAAGATGATGATCCAACCATCTGAGCCACACCAGCTGGAGCAATATAAAATTTTTAATTGACAATTATTTCTTGTCAGTACTTTGAAGATATCAGCCGCTACTGGGAGATTCTATGCTGCCAATTTAATAATCAGTTCTCTTTAAGTAACATACTAGTTTCTTCCTTGTTTGTTCGTTCTTTTTGAGGGGGGTAGAGACTGTATTTGGTGTTTTGCATTTTTACTGAAGGGAATTTAGATCTGCATTTATTTCAGTTATACTACTCAGGATTCAACATGTTAAGACTAACAGCATTCTGGAATGTTCTCAGTCATTACCTTTGAATATTGCCTTTTCCTTATTCTATATAGTCTCTCTTCCTGGAGCTTTGAGTAAATGAAGACCTTTTCTTTCTTTCTTTTTTTAAAAAAAATTTTACTTTAATTGTTGTTCTTGTACAGTTTTCTGTTTTCTACTCCCATCCCGTCCCTCCGCCCCAGCCCTCCCCAGCTCCCTCCATTTCCACCCCCCCTAGTTTTTGTCCATTTGTCTTTTATACTTGTTGCTCTAAACCCTTCCCCTTTCCCCCTGAAATTCCCTCCCCTCTGGTGACTCTCAGCCTGTTCTCAATTTCCATGTCTTTGGTTATATTATGCTTGTTTGTTTGCTTTGTTGATTAGTTATTTTTTTATTTATTGATTTTATAAAGAGAGAGGAAGGGGGAAGAGGGAGGGAGGGGTGGGAAAGGGAAGAGAGACAGACAGACAGACAGAGACAATTTGTTGTTACATTTATTTATGCATTCATTGGTTGATTCTTGTATGTGCCCTGACCAGGGATCCAACCTACAACTTTGGCATATCAGGATGATGTTCTAACCATATGAACTACTAGGCATGGCCTAAATGGTTGCCTTTGCAATCAATCCTCACATCTCTAATTCTTTTGTATTTATTTATTCTATATCAGATCTATATTGGAGCTCAGTGATTCTTCAGCAGTGACTACTCTTCTGTTTAACTCATATTATACATTCTATTTGGTTCCTTATCATATCAGTCTTTCACCATTAAGTAGGATGCTAACTTTATACTTTTTAAAACAACTTTTTGAGGTTAACTGCTATAAAATAAACTGCACATGGTTTAAAGTTGGTAATTTGATTAAGTTCTGACATACATACACATCTACATTCAAGATAATTAACATATTCTTCACCTCCAAGAGTACATTGTGCCCTTTTGTATTATCTCTTACCTTTCCCTACCCTACCAATTCATAAGTAACCAACCATTCATTTTCTTTTTTAATATATTTTATTGATTATGCTATTACAGATGTCCCATTTCCCCCCTTCATTCCCCTCCACCCTGCACACACCCTCCCACCCACATTCCCCCCTTTAGTTCATGTCCATGTGTCATAAGTTCTGTAGCTTCTACATTTCTCACACTATTCTTGCCCTCCCCATCTATTTTCTACCTACCATCTATGCTACTTGTTCTATATACCTTGTCTCCCCCTCTCCTCCTCCCTTTCCCCTATTGCTAACCCTCCGTGTGATCTCCATTTCTGTGTTTCTGCTCCTGTTGTAGTGGTTCGCTTAGTTGGCTTTTGTTTTAGGTGTGGTTGTTAATATCTGTGAGTTTGCTGTCTTTTTACTGTTCATATTTCTTATCTTCTTTTTCATAGATAAGTCCCTTCAACATTTCATATAATAAGGGCTTAGTGATGATGAACTCCTTTAACTTGAGCTTATCTGAGAAGCACTTTACCTGCCCTCCAATTCTAAATGACAGCTTTGTCGGATAGAGCAATCTTGGATGTAGGTCCTTGACTTTCATGACTTGGAATACCTCTTTCCAGCTCCTTCTTGCCTGTAAGGTCTCTTTTGAGAAATCAGCTGACAGTCTGATGGGAACTCCTTTGTAGGTGACTCTGCCTTTATCTCTTGCTGCTTCTAGAATTCTCTCCTTCATTTTAGTCTTGGCTAATGGAATTATGATGTGCCTTGGTGTGTTCCTTCTTGGGTCCACCTTCTTTGGGACTCTCTGAACTTCCTGGACTTCCTGGAAGTCTATTTCCTTTGCCAGATTGGGGAAGTTCTCCTTTATTATTTGTTCAAATAAGTTTTCCACTTGTTGCTCTTCTTTCCCTTCTGGTACCCCTATAATTCGGATGCTGGGACGTTTAAAGATGTCCTGGAGGTTCCTAAGCCTCTCCTCATTTTTTTGAATTCTTGTTTCTTCATTCTCTTCTGCTTGGTTGTTTCTTCCTTCCTTGTGGTCCACTCCATTGATTTCAGTCCCAGTTTTCCTCCCATCTCTATTGGTTCCCTGTGCGTTTTTCTTCATTTCACTTATTGTAGCCTTCATTTGTTCATCTAATTTGTGAGCAAAATCAACCAATTCTGTGAGCATCCTGATCACCAGGGCTTTGAATTGTGCATCTTTAGGTTGGCTATCTCTTCATCGCTTAAATAAATTGGCTCTGGGGCTTTGATTTGTTCTCCGGTTTGAACCATTTTTGTTTCGTTTTTTGTTTGTTTGTTTGTTTTTGGTTTTTTTTTTGGTCTAGTCATGGCTGTTACGTAGGGAGGGGTGGAGCCTTAGGTGTACCCCAGGGCAGGGCAGCCCAGTTGCTGGGTAGTGATGCTGTATGTGGGGGCGGGGTCCAAGAGGAAACAATGGCGCTTGCTCTGTTCACTATCGGATTCCCGTCCCTTCCACTGCTTCCCCTTCGCCTGGATTATCTGCGTGTGAATGTGGAACCACCTGGTCAGCCAGCCACCCTGTGCACCTGGGATCTGCCAGCCACTGCTGCCTGCGCTCCCGGTCTGCACCTCTACTTTTTCCTGCTGCGACTCCGCCCCTCTTACCAGTCTGGACGAATGGTTGTTGGACTTCTGAACAGTTCGAACTTTTTTATGAGTTCTGGTTGTTTTCTTGTTTCTAAATCTTTGTTGTCCTTAATTTTGGTTGTGAGAGGAGGCACAGTGTGTCCACCTACACCTCCATCTTGGCTGGAAGTCTCATTTTCTTTTTTAATTTTAATTTTTTAAATTAAATTTATTGAGATAACATTGGTTAATAACATTAAATAAGTTTCAGGTGCACAATTCTATAACACATCTCCATATTGCATTGTGTGCTCACCACCCAAAGTCTAGTCTCTTTCTGTCACCATATGTTTGACATCCTATTACCCTCTTCATCTTCTTCCACTCTTCTCCCCCTCTAGGAACCACCATACTGTTGCCTGTGTCTATGAGTTTGTTTGTTTGGCTTGGTTCATTTGTTGCTTCCTATTTTATATCCTATATATGAGTGAAATCATACAGTTCTTGTCCTTTTCCATCTGACGTTTCACTTAGCATGATACTCTCGAGATCTACCCATGTTGTCACAAATGGTCATATTAATCGCTTTTTAAATGGCTAAGTAGTATTCCATTGTATAAATGGACCCCTTCCTCTTTATCCAATCATCTGTCAAAGAACACATAGGTTACCACCATATCTTGGCTATTGTGAATGTTGCAATGAACATAGGTGTACATATATTTTTATGAATAAATGTTTTCACATTTTTTAGTAGATATGCAAAACAGGAATTGCTGTGTCATATGGTAGCTCTATTTTTAATTTTTGAGGAATCTTCTTACTGTTTTCCATAATTCCTGCACCAATTTACATTTCCACAAGCAGTACACTTGAATTCTTTTTTCTCCACATCATCCAACACTTGTTATCTTGTGTCTTTCAGATTATAGCCATTCTAATAGGTGAGAGGTGGTATTGCACTGTGGTTTTGATTTACATTTTCCTGATGATTAGTGATCTTGAGTATCTTTTCATGTACCTGTTGGCCATCTGTACGTCTCCTTTAGAAAACTGTCTACTCAGGTCATCTGTCTATTTTTTAATCAGATTTTTGTTGTTTTTTTTTTTTTGTGTGTGTGTGCTATTGAATTGTTTGAATTCCTTATATAGTTTGGCTATTAATTCCTTTTTTTCCCTCTAAATAAAGAGCTGCTTCTTTTAAAAAAATATTTATTTTAGACAGAGGGGGAGGGAGGGAGGAAGAGGGAGAGAAACATCCCTCTCCTTCTCACACACCCCCTAAAGGGGACCTGACTTGGTCAGCAATCCAGGCATGTGCCCTGATTGGGAATGAACTGGGGACCCTTTGGTTCACAGGCCAGCACTCAATCCACTGAGCCACACCAGCCAGGGCTATCAATTCCTTTTTAGATACATGATTTGCAAATATTTTCTACCGTTCCATAGGTTGCCTTTTCATTTTGTTGATTGTTTCTTTTGATGTGCAGAATATTTTTAGTTTAATGTAGTCTCACATATTTATTTTTGCTTCTTTTGATTGTGCTTTTTGTGTCATATCCAAAAAATTGTTGCCTAGCAGCTTCTATTATTCTATCTTGACTAGAAAAGGAAGTACTACCTGGTATTTTTTAAGTCTTATTCTTTGACAATTTTTTTGCTTTAATAATTGCAAACACACTCATTGAATGTATCTATCTGATAATTCTGTTATCTGAAGTTTTAAAGAATTAACCCTAGGGTTTTCTATGTCTGCTGCTTCTCATTCAAGAAGTGTCTTCCTCATATATTCTGTAATACTGAAATGTGAGTTCACCTTCAATGGGTTTTATTTGAGGAAATCCTTTGCAGCCTTGTTTAAATGCATGATTTATCAGAACAATTTTACATTCTGCCTGGTGTCTCAATGTTATTGCTAGCCTGGGCTTTCCTTTATGTAAATTACTTGGTTGGGAATTCCTAAAGATGGTGACATTTTAAAATCTAGTTGTAAATCTAGGTTAAGGCTAGTGTAGGATTATGAATTTCTAAAGGAAGAATTTCTCCACTCAGAGCTGCAGCTAAGAAATATAAGCTTCATGATATCCATCTGTGCTAATGGGCAATTGTTTTTCTCCTGAGGTAATAGCCTTTCAAGGATCGCAATTATATGCTGAGGTCTTTGTCCAATACCCCATATTGCTTTGGACCAAGTTTTAAGCATCTGCCTCTACAAAGAGCAATAAAACCCAAAGCCACCAGGATAGCAAGATTGACACATCCTTCACAGCCCTTCAGAACTGCTGCAGTTTCAGCTCATTCAGACTGTTTTCATTTTCCTCTTCATTTTTGACTCTTGGAATTTCTCCTACTTTTACATGAAGTTAGGTTACTTGGTGGCTGGGTCGTGATGCCATTAACCAAGATATTAAACTCAAAATATTAAACAAGCTGGAGCAGAATCAGAATGTAATACAATGGAAAGAGTGTTAGACTAAAACGTAAGAATGGTTCTAATTTGTGAAAAGTTGAAAATTCCCTTTAATACATTCTAACATTTTCCTCTTCAATTACTTACTTGCTGATGTCAACTCATATTATTCCCACTAGAATATTATATTGGAATCTATATCTATACCTGTGGTTTTCAAACTATGTCCTGTGGGAGGAAGCTGACCTGCTCCTATCCCTGAGCTCTTCCTGAGTATGGATAAAAGGGTTTAGATAAAAGACTAAGGCTTTGAAAAGTTGTAAAATACCTCTTCTGTAAGATCAAATATTTTAAATATGTAAATAATTGAACTTTTTACAAAAGAAATCTAATATGAAGGAATACCTCTTATGTTTTGTGTCCTCAATTTCTTCTATGTTTTAAGTGATATAGAAATATCCTTAAATAAAATTTATATTTAGATTCCACATCAAGACTTGATTTTTTTCCCTAAACAAATTAGCTACCCACCTTTCTTTCTCTTAGGTTGTTCTGGTGAGGAAGCTCCCGGTGAGTGTGCATCTTGAACCTGCTGAGTTTCCATCACTTCAGGAATCCCATCTAATGTGACGGATACATGCGTGATTGGGGTAACAACAATGTCATCTTCAGATGAACTAAAAATATTATTATCTAATGGAAATAAAATTGACTAATTATCATCAACTTTGTATTATAAATCAAAATAATTTCATAAAAGAATTTCCTGTTTCTAGGAAGACTAAAGTAGAAATAAAATGTTGAAATTTGGTCCTTGCTTTTTATTTCCTCTGCCCCAAATCAGATACCCTAAATCAGGTATCTGACCGAACTATGTCAATGTCTCCCTTATCTGACTTGCTATCACCAGTCTCTCTCTTCTCTCTTCTCCATTCGTCACATTGCTGCTAAAGTGATTCTCTGAAAACTAAGTCTGATCTGACCATATTCTTCTTCTCTATAAAAACTTTCCACCTGAAAATTAAAAAGAAAAAGAAAATGGACATATCTTGCCATAGTTTATAGGACAGAAAAGATAAGAAGAACCCAAACTCCCCAGCATGCCATATGAAGCTTCCACAGTCTAGATTAAATCTACCTTCCAATCTTATCTCCACTCAGCTGTACCAAAGCATGTTTGCATACAACACTTCATTCTTTTTTACAGGTCTGTGTCTTTGGCTCAATTCTTTTCTCCTACTTTGAATACCCTTCCTGTCTCCTCTACTCATTTAAAGCTTGTTTGTCATTTATAGCTCAGGTCTGAAACACTCCCTCCATAAAGCCTATCTCTGATGCTGTCAGCTAGAGTACTCTCTCCTCCCAGAAAACGTTGTCCCTCTCATGGATTTTATTTTTGTTTTTTACAATTATTTACATAAATAACTGTTTTCAAGATTTAATTGTAAGACTGAGGAAAGAGGTTATATCCATTCACTTGTATAATACTATTGTCTAATGCACTGGTGTGCGTAGAAAATATTCCATAAATATGATGAATTGATTTAGTGTCAATTAATTTTTAGTTTAACTACTTTCTTGTTAGAAAAGCCCAAAGGAGAACATGGATTTAAAATCAGATAAGAATGTCTGTAGCCAGATGAGAAGCCTGCCCATGTGCTGTGGCAGCTCCTTGGAGAACTTCGTGGGATGAAGGTGGTGAAATAAAATGGGGCTGACAGGGTGTTTGACTGAGAAAATAGATTTATAGGAACCTCCTTACTGAGACCTTGGCAACCGGAGTTTGAAGTTTCACCATTCCCCTTGGACCCTTGCTAATGTCTGTATCATCAGTTACCCCTAACCTCAAATCCCTCAATTTCCCCCTTCCCTTGAAATAAAAGAAGCCTGAATTCTGTACTTTCTCAAGACGGTTCTTTAGGACACTAGTCCCCATCTTCTCAGTTCACTGGTTTTCCAAATAAAGTTGCTTTCCTTGCCTCCTCTGCCTGTCCTCCCCCTACAATAAGTAAATAAAAGCAGACCAAATGGGGCAGTGAATTTTATGCCATGAAGTACTAGAAAACTTTTAAATGGATGTTTCCCATTCACTGGTGAAGATCTACAGAAATCACTAAGTAATAATAGTTTGGCCCCTAAGTACCCTAATCCTTCTACCAATAAGGTTAAGAGAAGAAATTCTGCATAATCTGCCTTTTGACAACTGTATAAATTACTTTTTTATTCCTAAAGGTCTCACTCCCCAATTTTTTTTTAAAAAAAGTCTTCTTTAATTGAACACTTTTGCAAAGGTTGGTCAAGTAGTAATACTCTTGGAACAAAAAAAATGTATAAAATGTGGTCTTTACATTTACCATTTAATAGAGAGAGATGGCAAGAATAATTGTCGACGTATACAAACATGAACAATCATTAACACATAACTACTCACTCATTCGTTTTTCATCCAGCATAGAGCCAGGAGAATCCATATTGAGGAGTGCCTCAGCAGCCTCAATAGTTTCAATTGTTTCATCTTCATTATGACAGGAAGCTTCAACTATAATATATTTAAAGAAAAAACAGAATTAGTGTAAAATGACTGAGTTGATTTTGTTAGGTCCCTTTCAGCTCTAACACTGATCCCAACACTCTTGGAATGAACTAGGGTCTCTGTTAATCTCTGACTTTTCTTCCATTCCTCTGTAGCTGGTGAATTGCTACCATCTCCAAAAAGATTTAGTCATAATCATATTATTAGAATCTAAACACCTTTTGGTAATTCTGGTGCCATTCTTCTCTAGTATGTACTGCAGAACACTAATTCTCCTACTATGGACTATGCCTTGTCTAAGTTTTTTTCTTAATGTTTAAAACACACTAAAATGTAAATAAATGTTTAAAAATGTTTTAATAGCACAGCCCTGACTGGTGAGGCTCAGTTGGTTAGGTGGCGTCCCACAAACCACAAGGTCACTGGTTGGATTTCCGGTTAGAGAACATTCCTGGGTTTAGGGTTCAGTCTCCAGTGGGGTACAGATGAAGGGCAACCAATTGATTTTTCTCTCTTGCACCAATGTTTCTCTCCCCTTTCTTTCTCCCTTCCCTTCTTTCTAAAAATAAATAAATAAAATCTTAAAAAAACATTTTTTTAATAGCACAACCTTTTTTCAAATAAAATCTTATGTGGGCTCTGGCTGGTGTGGCTCAGTGGACTGAGTGCTGGCCTGTAAACCAAGGGGTCCCCAGTTTGATTCCCAGTCAGGGCACATGCCTGGTCCAGGTTCCAGGTGGGGGGGACACATGAGAGGCAACCTCACACTGATGTTTCTCTCCCTCTCTTTCTCCCTCCCTTCCCCTCTCTCTAAAAGTAAATAAATAAAATCTCTTTTAAAAAACCTTATGTGGAACTCCAACATATAAATGGATGAAAGTGGCATTTTATCATTACATGTTTATTTTATAGGTTCAAATTTATATCAAATGGTATAAGTCAATGATAAAAATGAAAGTGTTTTGATGAACATGAAAATCTGAAATCAGTTGTTACAGATAACAACTGCAGTTATTAATGTAACATAAGCCTCAAATCAATAAAAAATCATTCAATCTTTTCATTTGAAAATTTCAAACAAAATCAAAATTATGAAACATAGTATAATGAATTCTTACTTATCCATTCTCAGCATTAACCATTATCAACACACAGTCAATCATCTTTTATCTGTATACCACTCACTGCCCTCAAGGTTTATTTTAAAGAAATCCAAGATAGCATATTTTACCTCTAAATATTTTAGTGTATTTCTAAAAGATAAGGAATCTAGAACAATATTTTTATCATACTTAAAATAGTAACAATATTAACAGCAATTCTTAATATCATCTGAAGTCCTACCTAGGATTCATGTAGTTTATGAAGTGTTCTATTCCCATCTCTTTCTTCCCCTTCAGTGTCCCCAAAATCCAGTACTCTTCCCTTTGTTACTGTGGACCAAGGAGGGCTACTACAAGGTTCTTTGCTTTCTCTAGACATTGCTCAAACAAGGAAGGAAGTGTTAAAGCTGGAAGGTAAGAAAGGGGAGAGAGAGCCCTGGCTGCTGTGGTTCAGTGGATTGAGTGCTGGACTGCAAACCAAAGGATCACCTGTTCAATTCCCAGTCAGGGCACATGCCTGGGTTGCGGGCCGGGTTCCTAATACAGGGAACTGTGCATTTCTCTCCCTCTCTTTCTCCCTCCCTCCCCTCTCTCTAAAAATAAATACATCTTTAAAAAAAGAGGGGGAGGAGGGAGAAGAAACATGAGAAAAGCAAAAGCAAATCTGGTTTTCAAGACACGTTTTTTCTGGACCTACTCCTTACCAGTTCTGCTTCCCAGGAAGGAAGGAAGGAACCTGTCTGTACCTCACCATTAGCTATCTTCAAGTCTAAGCCTAAGAGAGAGAAGCACTGAAAGGAAGAAGTAATTCCTTCTCTTAAAGATCTAAAATCTGCTTTCCTTTCTTTGAAGACTACTATCTTCCCTGATGATTAAAACTGGGAAGACCCTTGTTTGCAACCTACAGAGAGTATAGCCTTCCCCTAAGGCATCGAGAATTCAGAATAGCCTGCAAAAATGTCACTAGCTACCCGACAGATAAATGCACAATGATGGTCATTCTGTTAGACTAAACCTACACATCACAGTCAGCAATGAATAGAAATCTCTAACTTGATTAATTTAATCCTTTATCCATGAGGGAGAAACAAATTTAGACTTATCAAAAAACTTTCACTGGGTTTCTGCAAACAAAAAATATGAATACATCTGTATATAAAAACATGCTTTATAAAAAATAAACAAATCATTTAATTTTACCTCTCTAATTTCAGTTTTCTTTTTCTGTTGTGAGAATTAATTGAGACAATGTATTTTTAATCAATTATGTTAATATGATACACTGAGAAGGAGACAATGGCATTTTGATGATGTTCTTCCATTCCAATCATGAGAAAAACATCACACAAAATTGATAAACATTCTATAATATCTAACCAGTACTCCTCTAAACTGTCAAGGTTATGAGAGACAAGATAAGAAAAAGGAACAGGCACAGACTGGAAGAGACTAAGAAGAAATAACAACTAAATGCAACGTGAGATTCCAGATATGATCCTGGAACAGAAAAAGGACATTGGTATGAAATGGATGAAACCTACACATAAGGTCTAGGGTTTAGCTAGTAATATTGTGACTAATGTTAATTTTCTGTTGTTTTTAACTTAAGACTATTTAAATAATCTTTGCTTCCAAATAACTGATTTTCTCAAATACTTCAAACATCTCTGTATGTACACATATAACAATACGAGTGTGTGCACCAACTTCTAAAACTGATGAAAACAGCACTACTACTATACCTCATACTTACATCACAGAGTAAACTCTTCAAGTTTGTAATATCCTCCTACTTCTGACTGACCAGAAGAAGAATCTTCTCTTAATCTCAGTACCTTATCATACATTTGCATCATTGCCTCCTGTTTTGCTTTAAGCAATGGCAGTAAAAAACAAATAAACAAAACTTTCCTATCTTTTCCCCTACCAACAAATTCTCATTGTCATCAGGAATGTAGAGCTAAGCATATAAAAAATGCTCAGAGAAGACTTGATGAACTGAGCTGATTTGGTTCCTCTTGCAAGCCTCCTTATTTTGTCACATTCTTCTCAATATATTTAGGAAAGAAAAAGGGGAGGTCAGAAAGAACTATGAAACATAGGCAGATGAGAAAGAAAAGGAAATTTCCTTCTCCCTACATGGCTCTAACCTCTGCAGGTAATAGAGTTATTCAACATCAAGTTAGGGACTTTGTATGCTCCCAAAATTACAGGGCTAGGACATTGCCTAAAACAAGGCTGAAGTAAAGCGCTGCTGGAGGCACACACACCTGTAAGGGTTATGTTTTCCTCATCATCATCTATGATCTCTTCTTCAGCGACATCCAGGGAGCTCTCAGTAATCATGTCATTGGGTTCTTCCACGCAGGCTAGACCCGCATAACTATTGAGAATATCAGCGCCAGGGACATGTTCCACTATTACAGCAGGAAAAACAGCTGGATCACCAAGCTGGGAGAGGTGAGGGAAAAAGAATTGACAACATTAATTTGTTAGATATAACCAAGAATTATTTTATACTGAACATCAATATAATTTTTATGCCATCAGCTACTTATACCTTGACAATCCTTCTAGGTTGAAGTGATTATATAGCTATTAAGATAACAAAATTTCATTATTAATCTTGAGTCTTAACAACCAAGTTTTCACTTGAAAACTCTATAAAAGTATACTTTTAAACAACATTAAATTTACTAATATCTTTAATGCATGAGAAATTGCATACAAATGTATGATTAAATACAATCTCAACAAAAGTTTGACAGAAAAATATCTGTGAGTTTAAATAAGTACTGCACTGTCAATGGGCACACAAGCTGTGTTTAACAACAACTTCTGACTCAAATGGGAAAATTAACTTTCATTTTCTTTCTAATAATGAGATCTCAGAATTTTAGAACTGAAAGGACCCTCAAAGTATAATCTAGTCCAGCCATCTCATTTGACAGATCAGGAAACTGACCCAGAGAGGGTTTTGAACAACCTGCTGAAAAATCAGTTAACTGTTCATGAAAAGAATTCAATGTTAAGAGTGAAAAGCATATAAAAAGTTTTTTTAATGTATCAATATAATGTATACATGAATCATAATACTAAGTAATAATGAGGGCTGTCCTTAAAAGAATTACGTTTCAAATATAGTAGAAATGTTTTGATATTTATCAACTCCTTTTATATTGCTCTATCTATCGTTTGCAATGGTATTATTCATTTGGTACACTTTCATTTAACATTTCTCTGTGAATCATCATCCTTCAAATGACTGATATGATATAAACAGTCTATTGATGCAAAAAAAGGGAAAAATCAGTTAGTGGCAAATCTCATTAACTATCTCCTTTTAAAAACATTTTAGACTTAAAAAAATTGTAAGAGTAGTACAAATAATTCCCCCACAAACTTCATCCATATTCCTGTAATTTTAACACATAATCATGTCTATCATTCTCTTTCTATATTATTATTTCTACACCTACATTTTTTTCTGGTTTATTTGAAAGAGGTAGACATATTGGTTCTTTAACCCTAAATACTTCAGTGTGTTTCCTGAAAACATGAATATTATCTTATATAAAGATAGCACAATGATCACAACCAGAAAAGTAGTAGTGATACAGTACTATCATTAAGTCCAGGGGTCCCCAACCCCTGGCTGGCCTGTTAGGAACCAGGCTGCACAGCAGGAGGTGAGCAGCAAGACAGCCAGCCAGTGAGCAAACCTTCATCTGTATTTACAGCTCCTCCCCATCGCTCACATTACTGCCTGATCTCTGCCTCCTGTCAGATCAGCGGCAGCATTAGATTCTCATAGGAGCAAAAACCCTACTGTGAACTGCACATGCAAGGAATCCAGGCTGTGCGCTCCTTATGAGGATCTAATGCCTGATGACCTGAGGTGGAACTGAGGCAGTGATGCTAGCGCTGGGGAGTGGCTGCAAATACAGATTATAATTAGCAGAGAGGTTTGCCTGCACTGAGACCATAATAAATCAACTGGTTGCCTATCAAAACCCTATCAGTGAGTGGCAAGTGACAATCTGGTGCTACATCTGGTGGCAGGCTTAGAGTGGTAAGCTGCATCTGGTGGCAAGCTTTGACAGAATCTGACGCTTATTTTAGTCTGCATGTGGCCTGCTCATTATTTTATTTACCACTTCCATCCCAGCCTCTTTCCCTGCACTGTCCACTTGTCTCAGTCAGTTTTCGTAAGACCAAGTACTGACTCTAGCATGTGATGAGTTGTATAACTATTTCATTACATATTACAATGTAACAATAGAAATAAAGTTCACAATAAATGTAATGTGCTTGAACCATCCCGAAAACAACTGCCCCCCAACCCCGCTCCGCCTACGTCCCTGGAAAAACTTTCAGTCCCTGGTGCCAAAAAGGTTGGGGACCACTAATTCAATCTATAGATCTTATGCAAATTTCTACAATTGTCTCATTAATGTCCTTTTTTAAAAAATGAAAAAAAAAATTGGTTCAGGATCCAATCCAGAATCATAGGCTTCATCATGTTTCTTTATGATAACTCTTTTAATCTGGCACAATTTCTTAGCCCTTAATCTAGAGTGGCTTTTCAGTTTTTCTTTGCCTTTCATGCTCTTGAGACTTTTGAAGAATTGAATAGGTACAGAGAATTATTCTTTTAAATTATTCTTTTAATAATTGAATACATAATTACCACAGGTGCTAAACAGATACTATTGGTGCTTTCTTGAATGCTGTGCTCTAAAATTTACAATTAATAACCTTTAAGCATATTTGGACTACTTTATTTAAAAATGTTTCTTCCTAGTTCAGAAAAGAGGAAGTTAATCAGAAGTAAACTGGCTCTCAAAAATCCTAAGTTTTTAAACAGAAACTGGAAGTCTCAAACATTACACTGTAAAACACACACACAGGAAAATATATAAAGTGGACAAAGCATGGCTGAATCTGACCTTTCCTTTCTTTCTTTTTTTTTTTTTTGAAAGATGAATACTACGATCTAACCTAGCATGAACAACATGCAGTTGTTAACACATTTCTCTTCTCTCCTACAAGTCCAGGTTAAGCTCCTAGTATTCTAACAAGGCTGAACCTAGAATTCAGTTGGTTTTACATGACTTCATTTTTTATATTTTATTGATTATGCTATTACAGTTGTCCCATTTCTCCCCCATCATTCCCCTCCACCCTGCACACCCCCTCCCACCCACATTCCCCACTTTAGTTCACGTCCATGTGTCATAAGTTCTTTAGCTTCTACTTTTCCCACACTATTCTTGCCCTCCCCCTGTCTATTTTCCACCCACCATCTATGCTACTTATTCTCTGTACCTTTTCCCCCTCTCTCCTCCTCCCACTCCCCTGTTGCAAACCCTCCATGTGATCTCCATTTCTGTGTTTCTGCTCCTGTTCTAATTGTTTGCTTAGTTTGCTTTTGTTTTAGGTGTGGTTGTTAATATCTGTGAGTTTGCTGTCTTTTTACTGTTCATTTTTAATCTTTTTCTTAGATAAGTCCCTTTAACATTTCACATAATAAGGGCTTGGTGAT